>OY855914.1:12720782-12920782 GCA_963693305.1 Meandrina meandrites
CCAAAACAACAGGCTGACGAGGAAATGTGAAATTACTCCAAAATAAATGTCCAAAAAGTCTACAACACGGGGTATTCCCAAGCGGTCTCCCAGCCAAGTACTCACCCCGCCCGACAGGACTTGACTTCGGTGATCGGACGAGAACCGGTACATTCCCTGTGGTGTGGTCGTAGACGAAGGAAACACTTGAAAGCTTGCTTAATAAAGCGTTCTCTCCCTCTCAAAACCGATGCTTTTATTCTTCTTGTGATCTGGCTGTGAATCCATGCCATTCTGTGAAAACCAGGAACTATGGTTTGGCTTCTTTTCAACCTCTATCGATGGTTAATCGTGGCCAGAACATGTTCCTTCTCATAAAAATATCGCGAGGTAAAAGGAAACCAACCAACGCCTGGCATTCTAAAAGCAAACGTCTGTAGCCGCCATCTTTAACTCTCTTTCGGCGTTGCAAAGCTGAACAACAACAACAACAACAACAAAAAAACCAAAACAACAGGCTGACGAGGAAATGTGAAATTACTCCAAAATAAATGTCCAAAAAGTCTACAACACGGGGTATTCCCAAGCGGTCTCCCAGCCAAGTACTCACCCCGCCCGACAGGACTTGACTTCGGTGATCGGACGAGAACCGGTACATTCCCTGTGGTGTGGTCGTAGACGAAGGAAACACTTGAAAGCTTGCTTAATAAAGCGTTCTCTCCCTCTCAAAACCGATGCTTTTATTCTTCTTGTGATCTGGCTGTGAATCCATGCCATTCTGTGAAAACCAGGAACTATGGTTTGGCTTCTTTTCAACCTCTATCGATGGTTAATCGTGGCCAGAACATGTTCCTTCTCATAAAAATATCGCGAGGTAAAAGGAAACCAACCAACGCCTGGCATTCTAAAAGCAAACGTCTGTAGCCGCCATCTTTAACTCTCTTTCGGCGTTGCAAAGCTGAACAACAACAACAACAACAACAAAAAAACCAAAACAACAGGCTGACGAGGAAATGTGAAATTACTCCAAAATAAATGTCCAAAAAGTCTACAACACGGGGTATTCCCAAGCGGTCTCCCAGCCAAGTACTCACCCCGCCCGACAGGACTTGACTTCGGTGATCGGACGAGAACCGGTACATTCCCTGTGGTGTGGTCGTAGACGAAGGAAACACTTGAAAGCTTGCTTAATAAAGCGTTCTCTCCCTCTCAAAACCGATGCTTTTATTCTTCTTGTGATCTGGCTGTGAATCCATGCCATTCTGTGAAAACCAGGAACTATGGTTTGGCTTCTTTTCAACCTCTATCGATGGTTAATCGTGGCCAGAACATGTTCCTTCTCATAAAAATATCGCGAGGTAAAAGGAAACCAACCAACGCCTGGCATTCTAAAAGCAAACGTCTGTAGCCGCCATCTTTAACTCTCTTTCGGCGTTGCAAAGCTGAACAACAACAACAACAACAACAAAAAAACCAAAACAACAGGCTGACGAGGAAATGTGAAATTACTCCAAAATAAATGTCCAAAAAGTCTACAACACGGGGTATTCCCAAGCGGTCTCCCAGCCAAGTACTCACCCCGCCCGACAGGACTTGACTTCGGTGATCGGACGAGAACCGGTACATTCCCTGTGGTGTGGTCGTAGACGAAGGAAACACTTGAAAGCTTGCTTAATAAAGCGTTCTCTCCCTCTCAAAACCGATGCTTTTATTCTTCTTGTGATCTGGCTGTGAATCCATGCCATTCTGTGAAAACCAGGAACTATGGTTTGGCTTCTTTTCAACCTCTATCGATGGTTAATCGTGGCCAGAACATGTTCCTTCTCATAAAAATATCGCGAGGTAAAAGGAAACCAACCAACGCCTGGCATTCTAAAAGCAAACGTCTGTAGCCGCCATCTTTAACTCTCTTTCGGCGTTGCAAAGCTGAACAACAACAACAACAACAACAAAAAAACCAAAACAACAGGCTGACGAGGAAATGTGAAATTACTCCAAAATAAATGTCCAAAAAGTCTACAACACGGGGTATTCCCAAGCGGTCTCCCAGCCAAGTACTCACCCCGCCCGACAGGACTTGACTTCGGTGATCGGACGAGAACCGGTACATTCCCTGTGGTGTGGTCGTAGACGAAGGAAACACTTGAAAGCTTGCTTAATAAAGCGTTCTCTCCCTCTCAAAACCGATGCTTTTATTCTTCTTGTGATCTGGCTGTGAATCCATGCCATTCTGTGAAAACCAGGAACTATGGTTTGGCTTCTTTTCAACCTCTATCGATGGTTAATCGTGGCCAGAACATGTTCCTTCTCATAAAAATATCGCGAGGTAAAAGGAAACCAACCAACGCCTGGCATTCTAAAAGCAAACGTCTGTAGCCGCCATCTTTAACTCTCTTTCGGCGTTGCAAAGCTGAACAACAACAACAACAACAACAAAAAAACCAAAACAACAGGCTGACGAGGAAATGTGAAATTACTCCAAAATAAATGTCCAAAAAGTCTACAACACGGGGTATTCCCAAGCGGTCTCCCAGCCAAGTACTCACCCCGCCCGACAGGACTTGACTTCGGTGATCGGACGAGAACCGGTACATTCCCTGTGGTGTGGTCGTAGACGAAGGAAACACTTGAAAGCTTGCTTAATAAAGCGTTCTCTCCCTCTCAAAACCGATGCTTTTATTCTTCTTGTGATCTGGCTGTGAATCCATGCCATTCTGTGAAAACCAGGAACTATGGTTTGGCTTCTTTTCAACCTCTATCGATGGTTAATCGTGGCCAGAACATGTTCCTTCTCATAAAAATATCGCGAGGTAAAAGGAAACCAACCAACGCCTGGCATTCTAAAAGCAAACGTCTGTAGCCGCCATCTTTAACTCTCTTTCGGCGTTGCAAAGCTGAACAACAACAACAACAACAACAAAAAAACCAAAACAACAGGCTGACGAGGAAATGTGAAATTACTCCAAAATAAATGTCCAAAAAGTCTACAACACGGGGTATTCCCAAGCGGTCTCCCAGCCAAGTACTCACCCCGCCCGACAGGACTTGACTTCGGTGATCGGACGAGAACCGGTACATTCCCTGTGGTGTGGTCGTAGACGAAGGAAACACTTGAAAGCTTGCTTAATAAAGCGTTCTCTCCCTCTCAAAACCGATGCTTTTATTCTTCTTGTGATCTGGCTGTGAATCCATGCCATTCTGTGAAAACCAGGAACTATGGTTTGGCTTCTTTTCAACCTCTATCGATGGTTAATCGTGGCCAGAACATGTTCCTTCTCATAAAAATATCGCGAGGTAAAAGGAAACCAACCAACGCCTGGCATTCTAAAAGCAAACGTCTGTAGCCGCCATCTTTAACTCTCTTTCGGCGTTGCAAAGCTGAACAACAACAACAACAACAACAAAAAAACCAAAACAACAGGCTGACGAGGAAATGTGAAATTACTCCAAAATAAATGTCCAAAAAGTCTACAACACGGGGTATTCCCAAGCGGTCTCCCAGCCAAGTACTCACCCCGCCCGACAGGACTTGACTTCGGTGATCGGACGAGAACCGGTACATTCCCTGTGGTGTGGTCGTAGACGAAGGAAACACTTGAAAGCTTGCTTAATAAAGCGTTCTCTCCCTCTCAAAACCGATGCTTTTATTCTTCTTGTGATCTGGCTGTGAATCCATGCCATTCTGTGAAAACCAGGAACTATGGTTTGGCTTCTTTTCAACCTCTATCGATGGTTAATCGTGGCCAGAACATGTTCCTTCTCATAAAAATATCGCGAGGTAAAAGGAAACCAACCAACGCCTGGCATTCTAAAAGCAAACGTCTGTAGCCGCCATCTTTAACTCTCTTTCGGCGTTGCAAAGCTGAACAACAACAACAACAACAACAAAAAAACCAAAACAACAGGCTGACGAGGAAATGTGAAATTACTCCAAAATAAATGTCCAAAAAGTCTACAACACGGGGTATTCCCAAGCGGTCTCCCAGCCAAGTACTCACCCCGCCCGACAGGACTTGACTTCGGTGATCGGACGAGAACCGGTACATTCCCTGTGGTGTGGTCGTAGACGAAGGAAACACTTGAAAGCTTGCTTAATAAAGCGTTCTCTCCCTCTCAAAACCGATGCTTTTATTCTTCTTGTGATCTGGCTGTGAATCCATGCCATTCTGTGAAAACCAGGAACTATGGTTTGGCTTCTTTTCAACCTCTATCGATGGTTAATCGTGGCCAGAACATGTTCCTTCTCATAAAAATATCGCGAGGTAAAAGGAAACCAACCAACGCCTGGCATTCTAAAAGCAAACGTCTGTAGCCGCCATCTTTAACTCTCTTTCGGCGTTGCAAAGCTGAACAACAACAACAACAACAACAAAAAAACCAAAACAACAGGCTGACGAGGAAATGTGAAATTACTCCAAAATAAATGTCCAAAAAGTCTACAACACGGGGTATTCCCAAGCGGTCTCCCAGCCAAGTACTCACCCCGCCCGACAGGACTTGACTTCGGTGATCGGACGAGAACCGGTACATTCCCTGTGGTGTGGTCGTAGACGAAGGAAACACTTGAAAGCTTGCTTAATAAAGCGTTCTCTCCCTCTCAAAACCGATGCTTTTATTCTTCTTGTGATCTGGCTGTGAATCCATGCCATTCTGTGAAAACCAGGAACTATGGTTTGGCTTCTTTTCAACCTCTATCGATGGTTAATCGTGGCCAGAACATGTTCCTTCTCATAAAAATATCGCGAGGTAAAAGGAAACCAACCAACGCCTGGCATTCTAAAAGCAAACGTCTGTAGCCGCCATCTTTAACTCTCTTTCGGCGTTGCAAAGCTGAACAACAACAACAACAACAACAAAAAAACCAAAACAACAGGCTGACGAGGAAATGTGAAATTACTCCAAAATAAATGTCCAAAAAGTCTACAACACGGGGTATTCCCAAGCGGTCTCCCAGCCAAGTACTCACCCCGCCCGACAGGACTTGACTTCGGTGATCGGACGAGAACCGGTACATTCCCTGTGGTGTGGTCGTAGACGAAGGAAACACTTGAAAGCTTGCTTAATAAAGCGTTCTCTCCCTCTCAAAACCGATGCTTTTATTCTTCTTGTGATCTGGCTGTGAATCCATGCCATTCTGTGAAAACCAGGAACTATGGTTTGGCTTCTTTTCAACCTCTATCGATGGTTAATCGTGGCCAGAACATGTTCCTTCTCATAAAAATATCGCGAGGTAAAAGGAAACCAACCAACGCCTGGCATTCTAAAAGCAAACGTCTGTAGCCGCCATCTTTAACTCTCTTTCGGCGTTGCAAAGCTGAACAACAACAACAACAACAACAAAAAAACCAAAACAACAGGCTGACGAGGAAATGTGAAATTACTCCAAAATAAATGTCCAAAAAGTCTACAACACGGGGTATTCCCAAGCGGTCTCCCAGCCAAGTACTCACCCCGCCCGACAGGACTTGACTTCGGTGATCGGACGAGAACCGGTACATTCCCTGTGGTGTGGTCGTAGACGAAGGAAACACTTGAAAGCTTGCTTAATAAAGCGTTCTCTCCCTCTCAAAACCGATGCTTTTATTCTTCTTGTGATCTGGCTGTGAATCCATGCCATTCTGTGAAAACCAGGAACTATGGTTTGGCTTCTTTTCAACCTCTATCGATGGTTAATCGTGGCCAGAACATGTTCCTTCTCATAAAAATATCGCGAGGTAAAAGGAAACCAACCAACGCCTGGCATTCTAAAAGCAAACGTCTGTAGCCGCCATCTTTAACTCTCTTTCGGCGTTGCAAAGCTGAACAACAACAACAACAACAACAAAAAAACCAAAACAACAGGCTGACGAGGAAATGTGAAATTACTCCAAAATAAATGTCCAAAAAGTCTACAACACGGGGTATTCCCAAGCGGTCTCCCAGCCAAGTACTCACCCCGCCCGACAGGACTTGACTTCGGTGATCGGACGAGAACCGGTACATTCCCTGTGGTGTGGTCGTAGACGAAGGAAACACTTGAAAGCTTGCTTAATAAAGCGTTCTCTCCCTCTCAAAACCGATGCTTTTATTCTTCTTGTGATCTGGCTGTGAATCCATGCCATTCTGTGAAAACCAGGAACTATGGTTTGGCTTCTTTTCAACCTCTATCGATGGTTAATCGTGGCCAGAACATGTTCCTTCTCATAAAAATATCGCGAGGTAAAAGGAAACCAACCAACGCCTGGCATTCTAAAAGCAAACGTCTGTAGCCGCCATCTTTAACTCTCTTTCGGCGTTGCAAAGCTGAACAACAACAACAACAACAACAAAAAAACCAAAACAACAGGCTGACGAGGAAATGTGAAATTACTCCAAAATAAATGTCCAAAAAGTCTACAACACGGGGTATTCCCAAGCGGTCTCCCAGCCAAGTACTCACCCCGCCCGACAGGACTTGACTTCGGTGATCGGACGAGAACCGGTACATTCCCTGTGGTGTGGTCGTAGACGAAGGAAACACTTGAAAGCTTGCTTAATAAAGCGTTCTCTCCCTCTCAAAACCGATGCTTTTATTCTTCTTGTGATCTGGCTGTGAATCCATGCCATTCTGTGAAAACCAGGAACTATGGTTTGGCTTCTTTTCAACCTCTATCGATGGTTAATCGTGGCCAGAACATGTTCCTTCTCATAAAAATATCGCGAGGTAAAAGGAAACCAACCAACGCCTGGCATTCTAAAAGCAAACGTCTGTAGCCGCCATCTTTAACTCTCTTTCGGCGTTGCAAAGCTGAACAACAACAACAACAACAACAAAAAAACCAAAACAACAGGCTGACGAGGAAATGTGAAATTACTCCAAAATAAATGTCCAAAAAGTCTACAACACGGGGTATTCCCAAGCGGTCTCCCAGCCAAGTACTCACCCCGCCCGACAGGACTTGACTTCGGTGATCGGACGAGAACCGGTACATTCCCTGTGGTGTGGTCGTAGACGAAGGAAACACTTGAAAGCTTGCTTAATAAAGCGTTCTCTCCCTCTCAAAACCGATGCTTTTATTCTTCTTGTGATCTGGCTGTGAATCCATGCCATTCTGTGAAAACCAGGAACTATGGTTTGGCTTCTTTTCAACCTCTATCGATGGTTAATCGTGGCCAGAACATGTTCCTTCTCATAAAAATATCGCGAGGTAAAAGGAAACCAACCAACGCCTGGCATTCTAAAAGCAAACGTCTGTAGCCGCCATCTTTAACTCTCTTTCGGCGTTGCAAAGCTGAACAACAACAACAACAACAACAAAAAAACCAAAACAACAGGCTGACGAGGAAATGTGAAATTACTCCAAAATAAATGTCCAAAAAGTCTACAACACGGGGTATTCCCAAGCGGTCTCCCAGCCAAGTACTCACCCCGCCCGACAGGACTTGACTTCGGTGATCGGACGAGAACCGGTACATTCCCTGTGGTGTGGTCGTAGACGAAGGAAACACTTGAAAGCTTGCTTAATAAAGCGTTCTCTCCCTCTCAAAACCGATGCTTTTATTCTTCTTGTGATCTGGCTGTGAATCCATGCCATTCTGTGAAAACCAGGAACTATGGTTTGGCTTCTTTTCAACCTCTATCGATGGTTAATCGTGGCCAGAACATGTTCCTTCTCATAAAAATATCGCGAGGTAAAAGGAAACCAACCAACGCCTGGCATTCTAAAAGCAAACGTCTGTAGCCGCCATCTTTAACTCTCTTTCGGCGTTGCAAAGCTGAACAACAACAACAACAACAACAAAAAAACCAAAACAACAGGCTGACGAGGAAATGTGAAATTACTCCAAAATAAATGTCCAAAAAGTCTACAACACGGGGTATTCCCAAGCGGTCTCCCAGCCAAGTACTCACCCCGCCCGACAGGACTTGACTTCGGTGATCGGACGAGAACCGGTACATTCCCTGTGGTGTGGTCGTAGACGAAGGAAACACTTGAAAGCTTGCTTAATAAAGCGTTCTCTCCCTCTCAAAACCGATGCTTTTATTCTTCTTGTGATCTGGCTGTGAATCCATGCCATTCTGTGAAAACCAGGAACTATGGTTTGGCTTCTTTTCAACCTCTATCGATGGTTAATCGTGGCCAGAACATGTTCCTTCTCATAAAAATATCGCGAGGTAAAAGGAAACCAACCAACGCCTGGCATTCTAAAAGCAAACGTCTGTAGCCGCCATCTTTAACTCTCTTTCGGCGTTGCAAAGCTGAACAACAACAACAACAACAACAAAAAAACCAAAACAACAGGCTGACGAGGAAATGTGAAATTACTCCAAAATAAATGTCCAAAAAGTCTACAACACGGGGTATTCCCAAGCGGTCTCCCAGCCAAGTACTCACCCCGCCCGACAGGACTTGACTTCGGTGATCGGACGAGAACCGGTACATTCCCTGTGGTGTGGTCGTAGACGAAGGAAACACTTGAAAGCTTGCTTAATAAAGCGTTCTCTCCCTCTCAAAACCGATGCTTTTATTCTTCTTGTGATCTGGCTGTGAATCCATGCCATTCTGTGAAAACCAGGAACTATGGTTTGGCTTCTTTTCAACCTCTATCGATGGTTAATCGTGGCCAGAACATGTTCCTTCTCATAAAAATATCGCGAGGTAAAAGGAAACCAACCAACGCCTGGCATTCTAAAAGCAAACGTCTGTAGCCGCCATCTTTAACTCTCTTTCGGCGTTGCAAAGCTGAACAACAACAACAACAACAACAAAAAAACCAAAACAACAGGCTGACGAGGAAATGTGAAATTACTCCAAAATAAATGTCCAAAAAGTCTACAACACGGGGTATTCCCAAGCGGTCTCCCAGCCAAGTACTCACCCCGCCCGACAGGACTTGACTTCGGTGATCGGACGAGAACCGGTACATTCCCTGTGGTGTGGTCGTAGACGAAGGAAACACTTGAAAGCTTGCTTAATAAAGCGTTCTCTCCCTCTCAAAACCGATGCTTTTATTCTTCTTGTGATCTGGCTGTGAATCCATGCCATTCTGTGAAAACCAGGAACTATGGTTTGGCTTCTTTTCAACCTCTATCGATGGTTAATCGTGGCCAGAACATGTTCCTTCTCATAAAAATATCGCGAGGTAAAAGGAAACCAACCAACGCCTGGCATTCTAAAAGCAAACGTCTGTAGCCGCCATCTTTAACTCTCTTTCGGCGTTGCAAAGCTGAACAACAACAACAACAACAACAAAAAAACCAAAACAACAGGCTGACGAGGAAATGTGAAATTACTCCAAAATAAATGTCCAAAAAGTCTACAACACGGGGTATTCCCAAGCGGTCTCCCAGCCAAGTACTCACCCCGCCCGACAGGACTTGACTTCGGTGATCGGACGAGAACCGGTACATTCCCTGTGGTGTGGTCGTAGACGAAGGAAACACTTGAAAGCTTGCTTAATAAAGCGTTCTCTCCCTCTCAAAACCGATGCTTTTATTCTTCTTGTGATCTGGCTGTGAATCCATGCCATTCTGTGAAAACCAGGAACTATGGTTTGGCTTCTTTTCAACCTCTATCGATGGTTAATCGTGGCCAGAACATGTTCCTTCTCATAAAAATATCGCGAGGTAAAAGGAAACCAACCAACGCCTGGCATTCTAAAAGCAAACGTCTGTAGCCGCCATCTTTAACTCTCTTTCGGCGTTGCAAAGCTGAACAACAACAACAACAACAACAAAAAAACCAAAACAACAGGCTGACGAGGAAATGTGAAATTACTCCAAAATAAATGTCCAAAAAGTCTACAACACGGGGTATTCCCAAGCGGTCTCCCAGCCAAGTACTCACCCCGCCCGACAGGACTTGACTTCGGTGATCGGACGAGAACCGGTACATTCCCTGTGGTGTGGTCGTAGACGAAGGAAACACTTGAAAGCTTGCTTAATAAAGCGTTCTCTCCCTCTCAAAACCGATGCTTTTATTCTTCTTGTGATCTGGCTGTGAATCCATGCCATTCTGTGAAAACCAGGAACTATGGTTTGGCTTCTTTTCAACCTCTATCGATGGTTAATCGTGGCCAGAACATGTTCCTTCTCATAAAAATATCGCGAGGTAAAAGGAAACCAACCAACGCCTGGCATTCTAAAAGCAAACGTCTGTAGCCGCCATCTTTAACTCTCTTTCGGCGTTGCAAAGCTGAACAACAACAACAACAACAACAAAAAAACCAAAACAACAGGCTGACGAGGAAATGTGAAATTACTCCAAAATAAATGTCCAAAAAGTCTACAACACGGGGTATTCCCAAGCGGTCTCCCAGCCAAGTACTCACCCCGCCCGACAGGACTTGACTTCGGTGATCGGACGAGAACCGGTACATTCCCTGTGGTGTGGTCGTAGACGAAGGAAACACTTGAAAGCTTGCTTAATAAAGCGTTCTCTCCCTCTCAAAACCGATGCTTTTATTCTTCTTGTGATCTGGCTGTGAATCCATGCCATTCTGTGAAAACCAGGAACTATGGTTTGGCTTCTTTTCAACCTCTATCGATGGTTAATCGTGGCCAGAACATGTTCCTTCTCATAAAAATATCGCGAGGTAAAAGGAAACCAACCAACGCCTGGCATTCTAAAAGCAAACGTCTGTAGCCGCCATCTTTAACTCTCTTTCGGCGTTGCAAAGCTGAACAACAACAACAACAACAACAAAAAAACCAAAACAACAGGCTGACGAGGAAATGTGAAATTACTCCAAAATAAATGTCCAAAAAGTCTACAACACGGGGTATTCCCAAGCGGTCTCCCAGCCAAGTACTCACCCCGCCCGACAGGACTTGACTTCGGTGATCGGACGAGAACCGGTACATTCCCTGTGGTGTGGTCGTAGACGAAGGAAACACTTGAAAGCTTGCTTAATAAAGCGTTCTCTCCCTCTCAAAACCGATGCTTTTATTCTTCTTGTGATCTGGCTGTGAATCCATGCCATTCTGTGAAAACCAGGAACTATGGTTTGGCTTCTTTTCAACCTCTATCGATGGTTAATCGTGGCCAGAACATGTTCCTTCTCATAAAAATATCGCGAGGTAAAAGGAAACCAACCAACGCCTGGCATTCTGTTATTGCGTATTTTTGACCGAAAGGAATTCCTGGGAAATGGAGCGAGGTCAAAGACAGGGAAGTTTACCTACGTGTACTTCAAATATTTTTTATAAGTGTTGAGCCACCCAGTCCTACCGGCAATATGTTACTCTGATTGCGTGCTTTTGAAGTCAAAAGTCGCCTAAATTGCCTTGGCAGGTCTTGGAATCCATCCACAGATCGGCCAGAGAGATAACTTGACTGATGAATCGCTATGTTTGGACACGAATATTTACTTTTTGGTGTCTGCAATCATCGATAAATCATCTCTCATCTCTGGTTTCTTTCAGAGATTTGCCTCTACCCACCAGTCTAGCTTTATGATGCCAGCCTGGGGGTTTCTGCAGTGGAAAATGACTCGACAAAGCTAAATTCTTGACATATTTAAGCCTGGGTCCTCTTTTTTCTAGGAAGCAACGGCAAAATACTTACGTCACAATGAAAATAGTCCTGGTTGTTTTGAAACGGCACATATTTTTACTTTAGCTGTTTATATACAAACATGAAAGTCTACACATTGCCTAAGTCCAGAAAACTACTTTACAAAGTCACAGAAACTTGAACTTAATATTTTCGAAATTCAGCAGTGGAAATCCATTTACTAAAACAAAATATGAAACGAAGCACTTGATAGACAATATCTGTATAAGATTTACAAAAGTGATTAAAGCGTAGAGGCGAGAAACGAACCGATAATAATTTTGCGCGACTTTTAGCGTGACTTTCGAGCTATCTTGGATTTAAACGACAGAGAACACGTTTAGGGACGAAGTTGCCGGCCACTCCCTTTTGGCCACATTCATGTGTTTCAGGAAGTGCCCGCGTATAAATCGCACGGTCACCGCAGGCTATCTGCGACTCTACTAGGAGACAGCGGACAGATTGACAGCGAGAAAAACTAATTTGTTAAACAGTTTTTTTCCAGTTCTGTCGGGTCAGTACATCTTTAACAGCTCCAGATATCCTTCCACGCTCATTCGTGTTCCTGGTGCCGTGCTTGTGGGACTGATACTTATTCTACTGTGTGCAGGAATTATTACCGCGCCGATCAGACTTGAACCTGCAAAGTACCGGAAAAAACAAGTTTGACAACCTCACATAACGATTCACGACTCGTATATTCTGGAATGCCGCAATGCTGCAAAAGTTTATGTAAAAACGACACTCAAAAAAATACTCTTTAGGTTAGCAACGTTTAGCCTTGACCAAATAAGACTTGAAAATAATAAGCAATGCATAATCAAACGCTCAGGAATTCCAGTCCAGGGCCGCTCGCTTGATTAAAACACGATTAAGCTTATCCAGGATTAGCGTGATGTAATACATCAAAAACGAAAGAGTATTTCATCATGCTTGCAACCACCAAGACGAGAGTTGAAAATATGCCAGGCGAAATTCAAGGTGTTTGAAAATGTGACATAATACTGTCTTTGGGTGTTTGATTTATACATGTATATTCTCAATCGAAACCAAAACTTTGCTAAATAACATGAGATTTCCAAACCGCAGTCAGGTTATGATTTTTAGTTTTGTAACTTTCTGTTGATTTTGTTTAATTTTTCTTGTCCTTCAGTTTTGCTTTTAACTGATCGCAAAACATGAGCGGTGAAAGAATAAAAACATATGTAAAAAAAAATAATTTCTGCAGATATATTTTATATACTTTTTTAAAAGTTCCTAAACTAGCTTTAATTGCCTTTCGAACAACCGGGCTCGGGAGTGTATACAGCATACTTAGGCACTGTCCGACACTGTCGATATCTACCGAACTATTCAATTTTATTTACCAGGCCTCCACGGTGTGGCTCCTTCCCCTTTTAACCTGCCTGTGGGAGGTTGGTATTTAGGAGCGGAAGAAATGACGCTTATCCTGTGATGGCTTGGTGACTTGCCGGAACTATTAAACTGCAAACGATAAACAGATCACAAAGTAAAACGTGTGTACCTTTACTTGCTACATGTATATCTGTATTAAAAACAATGCGTTAGCTATCGCCATCAGAACGAGTCTTGTTGTTGATATGAAAATGAGTTTTATTTGAAAGACAATAAACGTGCGAGTAAAACTTATTTCCATATGAATGATTGTGCACCAAGACTCGTCTTGAAACAGAGGAAAACGGCATCTCGGAAATGGGCTTTTAGGTTAATTGGGGAGATGCACTTTCTGAGATACATGTAAAGATGCTTGTAATCTGGATTTTGTTCCATCAAACACGGCAATATTTGCTACAACGTACTACAGCCGTACCTATCATTACTAGCATTTCCATATTACGAATAGTTCACTTGAATTCATATATATATCTAGGTCTATAATACGGACACTCTACCCCTATGGTGTCTATTAAAGAAGTTCCACTGTACTAACTGATTTTTAATGTGAGGACCCTATTTGATAAATTCTCACGTTTTGAGCCGCTCCCAAGCAAATTCCTCTTTTTATTCTAGAATGAAGGTTCTGTTTTTGAATGCATGCAGAAAAAACCACTGTGGTCGATGTAAGCAAGTTTTTAAATGAAAATGGTATCTATAATCCCAAAACGTCGAAGACAATTTAACAAAAACTGTACTTCTCAACGTTTGATTTCAGTTAATAGACACTCTAAATTGTAAGCTGACAGGCCAGGTGAAAAGAGTCGAAACGGCGGAAACGTGAAACCTGCACGATAGCAAGGTGTCACGTGCTTTTGAGGGCAAATTTTATAGGTTTAAAGGACACTTCTCTTCAAAAACATAGGACAAATTTAACCAAAACATTGAAAATATAGGAGAGAGATTTAATTTTCAGTATCTGTATAGTAGCAAAAGTAAGAAAAATTGAAAACTAAAAGCGTTAACCTAAAATGAAGACAGTCAGATGGACTTTGATGTTACACATGTTTACTTTGACCTTGTCTACTAGTACTGAATTTTCAGTAGAAATGCATATCTGCAGTATTGGTGCTTCACAGTCTGATCATGAAAAATGTAAAGGATACAGGAACACGAAATGAATATGAACTTGATTTTTTTTTTGATCTTTTGTTTCATTGCTTTTTGGCACTTGTGAAGAAAAAAACCTTAGCTGGACATTGCCACTTGTCGCTTCTGAAACAGGATACCCTAGCTTGTCAGTTAACTGACACAGGATACCTTAGCTTGTCAGTTAATTCTTGTCATTTTTCTGCTGCTGCTTCTTCTTCTTTGGAGATTTGGAAGTGTCACTGGATTTCTTGGGCAGGGAATCGTGTTTGGGTTCTTTCTCAGAGGGCTCCTCTAAGCATCTGTCAAGAAGCTTATGTTTGCAAATCTCTATACCGCTTTGCTTTTCTCGAATCGCCGCCAGCTCATTGGTAAGTTTCTCTGTCTGTGCTGTGGCAGTGTCTATCATGAGTTGTGCAGCACTTATGCCTGCCTTGTCATTCTTGTTTATTGAGTCCTTAAGCTTTACATTTCCGTCTTTGAGGAGTTGCCCAACACTAGAAAGTTCGTTTCTAATGCTGCTTTCTTGGTCACTTAAGGAGGTTTCTTTTGCAAGAAGAGTGTTTTTTTTGCTTTCATTGCCTCCATTTCCTGCTTTCTTCTGGCAGCTTCAGCTCTCTCCGCCGCTTTTGGTTTCTTCCCTCTCTTTCTTCTTCTTTTTTACCCTCAAGTTTTCTTCATGGTAGACAGAATATGCTGATCTGACAGCGTAAAGGATTTTACTGTTAATTGGGATATTCTCTGGCTTTTGATGTTGAGGATCTGAAAACTTTACCATGTTGGAAGTTTACCATAAATTCCTCGAAATGAGAAACCATTGAAGCAACAAAGTGAAGTTGCACAAGTATATCAGGTTTTTTAATAGCTGCCTGAATTCGTTTAAATGAACGGGGGGGGGGGGGGGGGGGGGCGGGGGGGCGGTTCTCTTGAAATCCCCTTCCAAATAACGAACAAATTCTTCAATTGCCTTCCAGTGTTTCAAGATTCGTCGCACAGATGGCCCAATGGATAGCCACCTCAGGCGGGTGTGCTCCCAGCGAGCATTCCTAATATTGTATTCCTCTGGTATCATGACATGAAATATAAAAATTCCCTCCTTCCAGTGCTCGAGATCAATATGGCGGATGCAAACAACTGTGGTAAGGAGGACAAGAGAAGACCCTGGGAACAACCTTGTCTCAAGGATGACTTCTATTTTTTCGCAGATACCAAAAGGTTCATTTTCGTCAGTTTTGTTAGCTTAAACAAGAACTTATATTTCTTCAATTGATTTCTTTATTCAGCTGTAAGTGCTAATGCTCATAATATAGGATTTTATAGGGCATTTTGCAGAATTATAGGATTTTATAGGACAATGCCAAAAATTTAGGATTTTATGGGATTTTATTGGATTATAGGACACACTTGACACCTTGCGATAGTTTAGTTAGCTTTAACTAAAGGTCCAGAGCAGCTGCATGAGATTGCTAAAGAAGATATTTTATATTAAAAATTTTAAAGACGATCTCTGGCTAAAAATATTTAAAAAGTACGAGCTTTCGACTGTTTGATCTACAGTCTTCAACGGGTAAAAAAGAATGACAAAATATGAATATAAATGTGTAAGAATAAAAAAGAATGGACTATGTAAATTAATTATGAATGTGTGTAAAAAGAATGTTGTATTGCCCAGGGAGTGGGCAGGAATTGTTGCCAGCATTCGGCGTCACCATGGAATGCCACGATTCTAGTGTTTTTCTTGTTCGGAAGCTGCCTTTGTCGATTACGGAGGCGTTATTAAAGTCAATGGAATGGTCATGGGACCATGCATGGTTCGCAATTCTGGAGCCTTTAGCCGAGTTTAGGGTTAAATGTTCTTTTCTTCGCGTGTTAAATGCCCTGCCAGTTTCACCAATATAACACCACGAACAGTCGGCGCAAGGAATTTTGTAAACAACGTTGCTTTGTAAATCCGGAGCAGGGCGAAACTTCGGGGCCGGGAACTGTTGTTGTAGAGTGTTCATTGGTTTATTTGTGACCGAGATATCATATTTTTTCAAGACGCGGGTCAAGGGCTCAGTTACACCTTTGATATATGGAAGGGACGCGAAAGACTTGCGTGGCTCAGAAGATTCGACTAAATTGAAAAACATTCCAACAAGTTCCTCAGGGGATAAATTAGGCGGTGGTCGAGTTTTTTTGGTCTGTAAATCGTGGATAAGTTTTGACGGATAGCCATTAGACTCCAGCGCTGCGTAAACATGATTAAGTTCGCGTTCTTTCCCTTCAGATGTGTTAGGTAAATTCAACGCTCTATGTAGGAGGGTTGCTGCCGTGCTCTCTTTGTGTTTTTTGTCATGGTGGGAATTAAAATCTAAGTATCTGTCTGTGTGCGTCGGTTTTCTGTAGACATCCACAGAAATTGCTCCATTGCTGCGAGAAACCAATGTGTCAAGGAAAGAGATTTTTCCATTGCATTCTTGTTCAATGGTGAAAGAAATGTTAGTGTCTATTGAATTGAGGGTGTCATGGAAGGCTGTAACTCCATTCTTTTTAATGATGCAAAAGCTGTCATCAACGTAACGTTTCCAAATTTTAGGTGCAACAGGTGACGTATTGATAGCAGATTCCTCGATATCTTCCATGCAGAGATTGGCCACAACGGGACTGACAGGACTTCCCATGGCACATCCGTGAATCTGTTTGTAGATTTTGTCGTTGAAGACGAAATAGTTGTTCGACAAAGTGAAGTTGAGCAGAGAAACAATGTCACTGATGTTTAGATTTGTCCTGGAAGGGAGAGATGTGTCATCTTCCAGTTTTTTCTTGATGTAGTCACACGCTTTGTTTACAGGGATTGCAGTAAATAGTGAAACAACGTCAAAAGAAACCAAGACTTCATCGTCGTTGATCCTGATGTCAGACACTTCGTTGGAAAACTGTAAGGAGTTAGAAACCAAATATCCGTTGCGGTTTTGTAGCGGGGAAAGGATGTCCGTCAGGAATTTGGATGTATTGTAAAGTGCTGAACCAATGCAGGTGACGATGGGCCTCAGAGGGTTTCCCTCTTTGTGGTGTTTAATAGAACCTCGAATAGCTGGGGGTGTGCCATCAGTCGAGTGGAGCTTTCGATAGGTTGGCTCATCTATCTTTTTCTGTTTCTTTAAAGAGAGTAACATTGCGTTTAGATTACGTTCAATTCGTCGGAAAGGAGCTGTAGAAACAAGTTCATAGGTGTTTCTGTCATTGAGTAGGGCTTCCATCTTGTTGTCGTAGTCTGATTTGTCCATGACAACAAAGCAGTTTCCTTTATCCGCCTTCATTATGACTCTGGACTGATCTTTCTTAAGATCGTTTAAAGCTCTTCTTTCTTGTTTTGAGACGTTGTTGTGCACCGGCAGTCGTGCCCTGTGGAGAATGGCGGCAGATGTCGTTCTTACAGCATCTTTTGAAACATCAGGAAGGTGACGGATAGCCGCTTCGATTTCAGCTACGATGTTCTTGTGTGGAATGGTCGTTGGAGTTGGGGCGAACTTCGGACCTTTTTCCAAGAGAGATCGTTCTTCTGGTGAAAGAGGTTTACTCGAAAGGTTCACTACCCAGTTGTTTTTGTCGATAATGGACTGATTACGCGTAGGCTTCAAGTTCGCAATTTTCTTCGCATGTCTATTGTCGATGTTACTGTGTGAATCGTGGCATTCCATGGTGACGCCGAATGCTGACAACAATTCCTGCGCACTCCCTGGGCAATACAACATTCTTTTTACACACATTCATAATTAATTTACATAGTCCATTCTTTTTTATTCTTACATATTTATATTCATATTTTGTCATTCTTTTTTACCCGTTGAAGACTGTAGATCAAACAGTCGAAAGCTCGTACTTTTTAAATATTTTTAGCCAGAGATCGTCTTTAAAATTTTTAATATGTTTAACCCTGGCTACGGTCCTTCAATATTTTTAAGATATTTTATGGTGAGTGATTTTGGAGTGTTTTGTAACGTTAAACAGTGAGATTTATTATGGGGAACACCTGGTAAAAACTGCCAGAGCGAACCGCTTGTTAGAATTTAAAATTGCTTAAACTTGAGGAAAGGAGAAAGAGTTCCGATTATCTTTTACAAATCAGAAATTACATACCCTTCTTTTCATCTGACGTAAGCAATAACTGTTTATAATGCCATAACGTTTATAATCGTTTCATTTTATATACTGTATAAGGAAATGTCACATCAAGCACGTGGACGTTCTATATCTTTTGGCACAGATTGTTAAGCCCCGGCAATGTGGGCCAGCCGTCCGAATTTGACTAGAGCTAAATACTTTTTTATTACAACAAATGATATTTTACCAGAGGTACGGGTTCTTCATCTATAGTGACTTGTAGAGAAGGCGGTGTAGAAGTCTTTCTAGAAAACGCTCCGATTGCTACCCTGAGAACGAGAAAAATAAAGAAAAGAACAATATGGTGAATCAGTGAATACCGTAGCATTAACATTGATTGCAACGTTCGCTGATAAAGACAAGCAGTAAACAGACGCAATCTTGCTAAAATCTGGATCCCATGTGACTACATCTGGAACTGCGCGCACGTGTTTACAAACACGTGGAGCAAACACAAGAAAAACTTTTAGAGATTTTGGAAGTTTATGTAAAAGGTGCTTTCAAATTCTCCCAAACTTCCTAGACTCGATTTCCCTCGCTCTCTCGAGTCCAGTTTTTTTCCGAACTGCGGCTGGCAATCGATTATCATGTTTTATTTAGTCATGTTTTTGGTCAATGAATGTTATAAAACGGTTGGTTCAGTTGAATCATGCTTTTAGCTGTGCTATGCAGGAAGTTTGGAGACCACGAATACTAATGAAGCTACGCTTCATTCGTGCTATCCAAACTTCCCGTGTGTACCACAACTCGATACTACACCCTAAAGCATGAACCGATTGTTAAATAAAACCTTACCAGTAACATCCACCTGCCGTCACTACGACGTATGGTTTGCCTTTCTCCCAAACCAGACTCCGTGACTCGGTATTGTGTATTTGTGAAGTAAAACTGATATCATCTGTCTGTTGATCTGCTACACAGGAATGTGCCTTGGGGTACAAATTGGATACACCGCTCCAGCGCCATCTGAAGTCAAACATTACGCATGAGTGAGAACTTAGTACACAGTCATGACTGACGTCACACCCATTTTTTTATTTACTTCCGGTTACCAGTCTCTCAAAGCTCCTCCTCTGCCGCCTTGATTGACTCCAAAGAATTTCACAAGGTAAAGTGTAACCCTGGGTACAATAATGCGAGCTGAGAGAAGGCCTGATGAGTAATGTAAATTCACCAAAACAAAGCCTTTCTGTGCAGTAAATCATCGGTAGCTTTCATTTGAAGAGAACCATTTTGAATAAAATAAGCACACCAATAAAACTGGAAGCTTGCGAAGCTTAAAACTGGGTTGTTAAAGTTTCACCTGCTGTTTTCTTCCAAAAAATCATAAAACTTTATCTGCTTTATCTATATCTACATTTGCTGACTCAAGTTGAATTACTAGTAGACATTACATTCCTAGGTTTTAAGGTAACGTTCGGCTTCCCGTAGTGGTGAGACATTGAAAATCTCGTAACTGACCCCTTCCCCCAGTAGTTATGCGGTCATATCTATTCGATAGCCACAATACCTTCCATGAAGTTGGATCTTCTGACTCAAAGCTTCAGTTCGTTTGTCTAGAGTTGCATACGAGTGGTGCACAGAGGTGTTGATTTCAGACTGAGCAAACAAAAGCAGACAAAAGTATAACAGTTTTAAAATTATACCAACGAGAACTTCGACCGTCAACAAAGCTGACAATCATAACTGCGAAGGCTAACGAATACTGCTAAGTGACGTCATTGGCACGCTCGTTCCACGTGAAAAAGAAGTTGCCCTCTAATCAGCTTTCAGTTGACAACCGTTGGTCGACGTTTGTAGTTCTCATTTCGTGAGCTAAAACAAGGCCTGCAGAACTTTTTACTGCTACAAAACAAAGGCTCCCTTGGACAGGATAACAAAACGAAACACAAAGACTGGAAATCTGCACATTACGTGAAATAACGAAAATGTAATTAACAATTATTCACCGAAGTGGAGGTGAATAGTGGTGGATATTTACCGAGCCGCGAAGCGGCGAGGTAAATATCCACCACTTTCACCGACACTGAGGTGAATAATTGATTTAGTATATACCACACAAGTTGAATAACTAGCGCACCAAAACATTACTTTCGGTACCCAAAGCGACGCGAGAAGCCATTTTGTTTCTCTTCCGCTGCTCGGAGGTGAATAGTACTTTGCTAATCACCTCCGAGTTAACCAATCAGCGCGCGCGGAAAGCACTATTCACTCGTGTGGTATATACTAATAAACGTTAAACCACATGCATGAGATCTGAAGTTCAAACACTGTGTGCTGTGTAGTACTCGACGAGAAAATTTTAAAGATTTTAAAGTTTTCTATGAAAGTGCTGGAAATCGATTTGTCCTTGTTGGAATTCTCCCTAGACATCTAGTCCTGTATACAAGGAAATTAGTTCCCTGAATTTAAGATGAAATTCCTCATTCCACCTGATTCATCTCGCCATAAATCGTGTTGAAATATCTAAAATGTAGTTACAGCTACATATATATAAACCTGTCTTACTTGTTTGTTAAGTGCCGCATGGATTTCCTTCAGCGCCATTTTCCATCCCGTAATTTCTTCATTACCAACCAACTGTTCAGCCACCAATGATACGAGCTGAAAAAAAGGAAAAGGACTCAAATATTAAACGTTCTTCATGCCCAACGAAACTCACAGACAACGGGTCTCCACTCACAGACAACGGGTCTCCCACAAAACTCTTGAGAGCGAGAAGATAGCCGCGAGGGAAATGGATGCGATGCGGGAGTTTCCAGTTTTCCACAAGTTGTTCCTTTTTTTTTCGAATTTAATGGGGCATCCCACTGGACAATTTATGAGAGGAAACGAGGCCTACCTCTTAATTTGCAGTTTCACGGAACTGATGTTTTCAAAATCTGATTACGAGCCCGGGTTTTGACAACCTTTCATCTTTCTTAGAAAACGAAGCGAGCTGTCCAAGTGGAAAGAAATTTCGCTCATTTGATCCTGAACACATTTTGAGTGCTGTTAGCCACTGTCCCTATGGAGCCTGAATTTAATTCATTCGTAACAAACATTACCTCTACTGTCGTTTTAGGGCTACGGGCGTCGTTGTGACCTGTCGTTTATTATTTTAAGAGCCAATGATGTGGCTCGTTCCGAGATGTGGTGGGACAGCAGTTTGTAAGCGAATAGCCCACGCAAAAGAGTCTATCGAATTCACAGATGTTCAATATACTACGGCAAATTTCGCGCGCAACAAACGACACGCACCTCATCATCACCACGTTTGTTTTCCAATTGGCGCCTGTATAAAGACATGTCCTGTCTTAGATGAGCCACTTTGTCGTCAAGCTCAGACATTCCTTCAAAAAATCAACAAAATGAACTAAATTAAGCAAGAAAAACACCCATCAACATGGTAGTTTCATGTAACAGCCGTGAGTAAAATAACAGTATTTGGAATTGTCTAGAGCTGATCAAACAGAACTAACATTTCGATTGATTTCATCAAACATCAGTACACAGTATATATTCTCACAGAGTATAAGCAATAGATTAACATGACAAGAAAAGTTTTTTGAAGAATTTTTGACGTCTTCCTCTTGTACTTCACGTTCATATTTACAGAGCGACCATTTCAGTCGAGGAAACAAGAGCCACTTGCGACAAATCTTCGTGTTTCTACTCGTAGTAACGGTCACGTCAGCACACCTAATTATATCAGTAGCGATGATGTCATTCTTATTAGCAACAGGTTGATTGGCAGCATTTCGTCAATGTATCCAGGCACCGCTATGAGGACAAAGGAGCATGCCGGCCTGCTGCGCCCCCACCCCTGGAGTTGCCTAGTCAAAATATAGCACAAGTATAACACGTTGCCTAGCAACCTTACTGGGAAAACCGTGGGATTAGTCAATTATTGTCCCCTGTTAATAAATAAGAAAAAAATTCTTTTAACACTTTGGCTTGACAACAAGCACTCGGTTGCAAGATGCTGTACATCCAAGGATCCTGCGAACTTACCTTTAGACATGTGTTTAAGTTTTTCCTTTTGCTCTTCGAACTAAAGAAAAAAACCTGTTAGGGTCTCTTATATCAATAACCCTACACATGTACTGAATATCAAAAGAGGGTGCGTTAAAAGGAGAGCAAGAAATTTGGCAAAATCATGCATTATAGTGTTAAATGGCTAAATGAAACGTTTTTTGCTACACGAGCAAAAACAATTTTTTTTTAACAAAAAGGTTTACTTCCCAGTGGGCAGTAAAAACTGCACTTGGGTTAAATACCTGACCTGTTCTGAAAGCGTATCTTGCTTTTCTGCCTTTGTTTCGTCTGCGCCTAGAACAAAAAGACGTTAAAAACAAAGAATGACAAGAGGTTAGGTCTTGCAATTTTGGAGCGAAGTCATATTATGGCCCAGCAACCGTCATATCATTTCTCCCCAGTCTTTCATCACCTTTGAAGAACAAATAAGTGAGACTGGGAACGAGTCTGATAAAGTACTATGGGGAACGGGTGATGCGCACCTTTGTGTCTATGTATTTTATTTCCGTTATAAAGACGAAGAGTTTGAATTAATTTTGCTTTCTGTGCTGTCATAGTGTCGTTTACTGTATCTTAGAGGAATCTGCATTAAAGAGTTATTTTTTAAGAAAATACGCGGGCTTTTGCTGATAGCCAGTGGGAGGTAGGGAGGCGTCCGTATTATAGAAGTGTCCGTTATAAATAACCAAAGACAGCACTTGGAACAAAAAATAGTACAAAGGTACATTTACACCCTGCATGCTTTGCGTGACGAGGTTCATTTTTCATGCACTCTTGACACAGAGTACACTCAAGGCTTATAAACACAGTAATTTTAATAACATTAATTATCTCCTGTACCCTACAGTACACAAAGAACACATAACTAGATTGGTGGAATTCTATTGAGCCAATAAGCGACATTAAATATAGAACAAGGAAAGCACACGGCCACAAAGCATACATGATGGCCGTTAATGCACTGAAACCCAGGCAGCGAAAACCAGGAAATCGAACAATTACGTTAATTTATCTGTTTTTCCCTTCTAGGCCTCGCTATCAAGATGATTTTTAATAATAGAAAGTATTCTATTCACTCTATTTTTTCTTGATGTCCTTGTACCTTTGGAGGCTGTTGGGTGCGACACTTGACTCATCAAATCATCGTAAAGCTCGATAATTTTACGATCAAGGCTTGCAAACTGAAATCATCAAGTAAACAGATAAAGTTACAATAAACAATGATCATGATATTAATATTGAAAATTAAGAAAAACAAATGTGAGTGACAGCAGCCAGACTAAACCATCAGTGATTACATTGAAGCAGCATTGGCGCAACAGTATTAATGCGTTAATTATTATTGGACCAACAAATTAGGGAGAAGGCAGTCGAAAACTATTCTGTTTAGGAAAACGTCAACAAAAGCAAAAAGCACGCATGTGTCTAAAGGAAGTCTCAACGGATTGTACATGTGTAGCCCTTTTTCCTGCTTTCTGTTCAACCATTTGATCTCAGTTACAGACTGTACAATAGTGTAGAAGCTATTTATTTTAATTTACTAGTAAACGAAGTAACACGACATTCATGGAAATGCAAGACTTTTCGCTCTTTCAGCTGCTTTCAATAGAGACGCAGTTTTGTGAAAACAATTTCAACATCTTTTCAGTTAGGGTTTTCCTTTTTCTGCAACAGCTGTCTCCATTAGGCGACAATATTTTAAATAACATGAGGCAGCCTTGAAAAATATGGTAAATTGACACTCGCACCTTATCGTCAATTCTCTTGGACAGCTTTCGTTCAAGCACTTCCAAATCCTCCGTGTGTTGTCGATAACTTACTTTGTCTGTTGTACTAAAATGGATCAAATCCACAAATTTTAGCAACGGTATTACATTTAGCGCAGAGTCGACAGAGTCGGAGTTGGAATCGCTATCAGGAGCGTACAGCGTTATGATCTTGTGAAAATCAAACCGGCCGAGTTCTAAGCAGAGTTCCGCTTATGACTCCGTCGCACATGTTCTTGTGAAAAAAAGATTGTTGGATTCGCAAGCAGAAAGGAAGCACTTGGAGAGCACGAGAGCTAGCATTGTGATTGGTTTGTTCTTCCGCTTCTGCTTGCGTAATGCACTGCGTTACAAGCGACGGAATCATAAACGGAATCGGAACAAAATAGAAACGTTCTGATCGCTCCGAATCCGATTCCGTCGAGCTTGACTCCTCTTACGACTTCGATTTTTGATTTTCAGTCGGTCGTAAGAGCTCTTGCGACTCGGCTTCCATCGCTAGTAAAAACCAGCCTTTAGCCTGAGCCAGTCCTCCCTCCGTCCTCAATCCAATCCCCTGGCGAGGGCGAGAAAGAGACTCAGGTATGACTGCCATTCTGGGAAAACGAGAAAACACAAGCTACAAGCAAATATTTCCACAACTGTTTCGAGTTCTCCGACTTTCACGAGAGTGTTTCTATGAATCGCTAATTAATAGTAATTTTTCCGGTTTTGTGGGAATCGGCCACAATATCTTTCGTCGGATATTGCGCAGTCAATAAGTCATCTGAAAAACGTTTTCAATCAAATTCTCAACAACACAGGAATTGATGTTTCAAAGATTTGAATCCGAAACGTTTCCTGGGGGACATAAAAACGGACCCTGCGCCTGCAGAAAGAAATTACCGCTATAACATAGTCTGATAATGATAATCAGCCAACTTCCCGAAAACAGTGATAAGGAACTGCGGTGCTTTTAACAAAAATACCAACAAATATCTCCTCGTGCCAGGTCCTTCGCAAGAACTTTAGAACTTGAAAGCGAGTTACCCTTGAATGCATTTTTTTAACAAAACAGGCAGAAGTCGAAGAATTACGCAAGATTGTAGGTTTACCTTTCTTTGGCAAATTTTCTTATAAGTGAAGGTTGGTTAGCCATGCGGTCCGACATTTCATCAATAATATCTCCCCATTCTGAAACTGAAGGAAAGAAAAAAAAACATTAGAAAACTAACAACCTGTACTCACTACAAATAAACACACAACAAACTTAAAACTAGGATGTTCCGAGGACACGGTAATTAGAACGGCGCAACCGTTTTCAAAGCAGACTTAAGTTGTTACATTTTGTCGTACATTGAGAATCCAGCCCATCCTAACCTTGATTTTCCAGCAACTGAATCTTTGTACTAAGGGCACCAACTGTAAAGAAAGAAGCAAATCAAGTAACAAATTGAGTGAAATGTTAATTTTCTGGGCGCTGCTGAATTTCTTAAAGGTCGCCACACACGAGGGGACCAGTCGCAGGGACTGGTCGCAGGGACCGGTCCCCTGTACAGTTTACACGATGGAATGAGTCGCGGGGACCAGTCCCTTGAAGGGTTCACACGCTGGGACCTGTTTCACAGCAAGATAGCAGTATTTATGACGTTTTCAATATATAAACAAGATAATCACCTTGTGGAGATGGAAAATTATTATTATTATTATTCCTATTATTGTTCATATCTGAGCGTGCTTACTGGACTGTGTTCAACAATTGTTTTAAAAACATGGAATGTTGACAATGTTCGAAATCCGCTCGTATTTTATAATTTTGATATCAGGTTTCCTTTCGGTGTTTTTATACCTGAAAAAAAAAATTGCATCATTTCATCAAAAACTGCAAAAGTATAGTATTCTCCAGGCTAGCTGGAAAAAACATCCGATCAAATTTGCATAACATAAACCGGATGTCACCTTAAAGGTCGCCACACACGAGGGGACTGGTCGCAGGGACCGGTCGCAGGGACCAGTCCCTGCGACCAAGTCCCATCGTGTGAACAGGCCAATTTTCGTCAAAAATCCGGTCGCAGGGACTGAATTTTGGTCCCCGAAATCGGTCCCAAGAATTCAAACTGGTTTGAATTCGTGGGACCAGTCGCAGGGACTGGTCCCCGCAATATTTTGCTTGGTCCCTCGTGTGAACAGGGTCGTGGGACTGGTCCCTGCGACCAATTAAAAATGAACCAATCGCTGATCAGCATTTTAAGCTCCCACAATTCTGCACGTTCGTGTTTGAAGATGGCGATGCCTGAACAGAGTAGTGAACAGATTGAACAGAATACTACTGAACAGACTGTTGGCATTAATATTGAAGATTGGAGCGTCACCAGTACACGAATGGTAATTGATTCTTCGTTCATAAGAAACCGGCAGTTCTTCGTCTTGCATCATCATGAGTCTTTTTCTTCGCAGCTCTCGAAGCCATTTTTACTCGATGAAAACAAAGTTCCCGCCAAATTTTCTCGCTAGCTGTCGCTAGCATGTTTTTGCGCCATTTTATGAAGAGAATGCGTGACATCCGGTTTATGTTATGCAAATTTGATCGGATGTTTTTTTCACCTAGCCTGGAGAATACTATACTTTTGCAGTGTTTGATGAAATGATGCAATTTATTATTTTTTTTTTTCAGGTATAAAAACACCGAAAGGAAACCTGATATCAAAATTATAAAATACGAGCGGATTTCGAACATTGTCAACATTCCATGTTTTTAAAACAATTGTTGAACACAGTCCAGTAAGCACGCTCAGATGTGAACAATAATAGGAATAATAATAAAAATAATTTTCCATCTCCACAAGGTGATTATCTTGTTTTATATATTGAAAACGTCATAAATACTGCTATCTTGCTGCGAAACAGGTCCCAGCGTGTGAACCCTTCAAGGGACTGGTCCCCGCGACTCATTCCATCGTGTAAACTGTACAGGGGACCAGTCCCTGCGACCGGTCCCTGCGACCAGTCCCTGCGACTGGTCCCCTCGTGTGTGGCGACCTTAAAGTTTTGTTTATTAATAAATAATGACTCCAGAAGAAATTACACATTTGAAGTAAACGAGAAATGAGAAAGATGTTACTCAGTCTGACACAAGCCACACCCACCAGGGTCTCTATACCACTGAGCTACACAAAACTCAAAACTGGGACAAAACTAATCGTAACAAACTGTAGCAGTGTCCGGTAAGTTTAAACCTCACATTTGAACCTTGTTACATGGCCTAGCAACTTCTTAAGTCCAATCCCCAAATCCATTTCGTATGAGGGGTAAAAAGTAGGTAAAAAGGGAATACTGAATTGCCAGAAATTCAGTATTCCCTTTTTACCTACTTTTTACTGAATTGCCAGAAAAAAACTCCCCCAAATAAGATTGCCACCTTGCCGTGGTGGGGGGGCTTGCGTGCTCCAGTGAGCCTGAGAGCTATGCTGGCTGGACCTCTCGGGGTCCTGTCAGGGTCACCCATGCCAGACAGGTCAAAGGTTAGGGGCCAGACAAAGAGCAATCTACCGGTCCTCCAGGTTTGGGGGTTTTGCACAGGGTTAACAACCCTGTCATATAAAAAGCCTTTGTTACGGAAACAGCAACGTGTAACTTACATGAATCATCTGTGCAGAACGAGCCTCCGGAATCCATGCCATGGGCAGCAGTGAATGCCGAGAGTGAAAACACCAGAAACTCTGCAGGTAATAGGATTCGAATGACTGACAGTGGCCAAAGCCGAAAGGAAGCCGCTGTCACGACAACGGGAGCCGTCAGCGCTAAAACAACTACACTGATTGGCTTTTGGAATGTGCGAACAATGTATGAGCAAGGTAGGATGGCGCAGGTCATTGCTGAAATGAAGCGTTACAAACTTGATATCTTAGGCATAAGTGAGAGTAGATGGACAAAATCTGGGAGAATGAAGACAACAACAGGAGAGACAGTTCTCTACTCTGGGAGAGAAGATGATCTACATCATGAAGGGGTTGCAATCATCATGAAGAAAGGGATGGAAAAGTACTTAATGGAGTGGAAGCCAGTAAACAGCAGGATTATTCAAGCACGATTTAAGGGCAGGCAGACTAACTTGTCCATCATACAATGCTATGCACCTACTAATGACAGCAACGACAGAGATAAAGAAGCCTTTTATGAGCAACTGCAAGCAACACTTGAGAACGTCCATTGTCGAGACCTCCTGCTAGTGATGGGTGATCTTAACGCCAAGGTGGGCTCAGACAATGTGAATTTTGAAAGGGTCATGGGAAGAGAAGGATGTGGAGTGCAGAATGATAATGGAGAGAGGCTGGTAGAATGGTGTGCATTCAACAACATGATCATTGGTGGAACTTTATTCCCGCATCGCAACATTCACAAACTCACCTGGATATCCCCAAATGGGCGGGATCAAAACCAAATAGACCATCTAATGGTTAACAGCATGTGGCGCCGCTCCCTGCTTGATGTAAGAGTAAGAAGAGGGGCTGATGCAGACAGCGATCACCATCTTGTGACTGCAAAGTTGAGACTGAAACTGAGAGCAGCTGGACGAAACAAACATTGCATCCGTAGATATGACATCAGCAGATTACAAGATCAAAGGACTAAGAATGCTTTTGTCCTACAGCTGAGGAACAGATTCCAAGCTTTAAGTAACATAGACGAGCAAGACAATGAAGACGAAGACACTGTAAACCAACAGTGGAAGCAAGTCAGGAACATCTTTGATGAAGCAAGTAAAACCTGTCTGGGGATGCAAAAGACTAGAAAAAAGAAAGAATGGATTACACCAGACACGTGGCAGGTTATCGAGGAGAGACGCCAGCTGAAGAAGAAGATAAACGACAGCAGATCAGCCAGACTCCGAGAGAAGTATAGAGTGGCTTACACAGAAATCAACAAGCGTGTCAAGAGAAAGATCCGAACTGACAAAAGGGCATATATGGAAGAACTAGCAAAAGAAGCAGAGGAAGCGGCGCAAAAGGGAGAGCAGAAGAATGTCTATAAAGTCACTAAACTGATCTGTGGAAAATATAATGGCATCAGAAATGTCCCCATACGAGATAAACAAGGTCAGCTCCTCACCTCTGAAAAAGACCAAGAAGCACGCTGGGTAGAGCATTTCAAGGAAGTCCTCAACAGACCACCACCAGAAGAGGAGCCTGATATTCCAGAAGCTGAGGAGGACTTAGATGTTGACACTGGGCCACCGAAGAAAGAAGAGATCATTGCAGCCATCAAATCCCTAAAAAACCACAAGGCACCTGGCAAAGACCGCCTCAATGCTGAGCTGTTCAAGGCAGACGCTGTGACCACTGCAAATATCTTACAACCACTTTTTAACACCATATGGGACAGAAGGAAAATTCCTGATGACTGGAATCAGGGTATCATTATCAAGATACCAAAGAAAGGAGCTCTCTCTGAATGTAGCAACTGGCGTGGCATTACACTATTATCCACCCCTAGCAAGATCTTAGCGAAAGTCATCATGAAGCGCCTATCACTGGCTGTGGACGATAAACTCCGCAAGGAACAGGCCGGTTTCAGGAGAGGAAGGGGTTGTATCGATCATATTTTCACGCTGAGAAATATTATTGAACAGAGTACTGAATGGCAGCGAACTCTCTATGTCAACTTTGTAGACTTTGCCAAAGCCTTCGACAGTGTGCACCGGCACAGCCTCTGGAAGATATTACGAGCGTATGGAATCCCCTCCCACCTTGCTGAGATCATCAAAAGCTTCTATGAAGTTCACACTGGTGTCAGACAGGGGTGTGTCATGTCCACATTGCTTTTCAACCTTGTTGTGGACTGGATCATGCATCGCACCACTGAGGACCAGATCAGGGGCATCAGATGGACGCCTTTCTCTTACTTGGAAGACCTGGATTACGCTGATGATCTAGCCTTACTATCACACACCCACACGCACATTCAAGAGAAGACGCAACGCCTCAACACCTTTGCTAAGCAAGTTGGCCTTAACATCAGCAGCAAGAAGACTGAAATTATGGCGCTGAACACCACCAACACGCGACCAGTCCAGATTGATAATGAAGAACTTCCATACACAGACAGATTTACCTATCTCGGCAGCATCATCAGTAGAGATGGAGGAACTGACCTGGACATCCAGAGCCGTCTCAACAAGGCTAGGAACTCGCTCAACATGATGAATAAGGTATGGCGCTGCTCCACTTACAGTACTTGTACCAAGCTGAAGCTCTATCACAGCTGCGTCCTCACAACCCTTCTGTATGGTTCAGAATGTTGGCGTTTAACGGAGAAGGATCTAACAAAACTCTCCACATTTCACACCAAGAGCCTTCGGCGTATTTTACGCATCTTTTGGCCTAATGTAATCTCAAATAAAGACCTCTTTGAACGGTGTGGAACTGAACCAATGGCTACCATCCTGATGAGGAGACGCTGGAGGTGGATTGGCCACGTCACTCGCCAAGAAGCCTCCATTGCAAGAACCGCTATGCACTGGACGCCAGAAGGAAAACGAAAGAGAGGTCGCCCCAAGATCACATGGCGACGGACGATTGAGAAAGAAATAAAGGAGATGGGGAAGACCTGGGAGGGCATCAAGTTCATGGCAAGGGACCGCCAGATGTGGAGAGAACACGTTGCTGCCCTACATGCCACTTAGGCGTAAAGGGCATGAGTGAGTGAGTGAGTGAATTGCCAGAAAGGGTGAAGTTGGTGGGAGTTTTTCATCTGGAACCGCTACAGTAGGTATAAAATCTGCTTGAAATGCTGGCTAACAGGGACCCTGATGTTGCCGTTCATGATTAGATACAAATCAGTGATTGCAGAAACAGAGACCTGCATGATGCCACCTGGTGAAACCCTACCAGAAAACCTCTTCTGACGATGACAGCAACAAATGGTTAGTGCACTGGACTCTGGATCGAATGGTCCGGGTTCAAGCCTTGGCCGGGGCACTGTGTTGTGTTCTTGGGCAAGATACTTTACTCTGATAGTGTCTCTCCCCACCCAGGTCCATAAATGGGTACCAGCAAAATAATGCTGGGGGTAACCCTGCAATGGACTAGCATCCCATCCAGGGGGGAGTACAAATACTCCTCTTGTAGTCGCTTAATGCTAGAGAAACCAGGATAAGCTCCTGCCTGATGGACAATCTAACGGCTCAAATGCAGACTTAATTTAGTTTACGTCTAAGTCACCAATATAATTTAACTTGTTCACACGTCATTCACAATATATAAGTTGAAAACAAAGTACAAGTTGGGAGAAAAATCTTTCTAGAACCGTTCTTTATTGCGTCAAGTCCAGTCAGGCGGTAGAGAATAATGTCACACAGAATTAATAAAATGGGATATTTACCTCTAAAAGAATACAGAAAGATCAAGGGAAAAGAAATAAAGAAGGGACACATGGCCATGGAAATGGCAGTGGGGAACAAGAAACACACACACAAAAAAAGAATCTTTTTCACATGTTAAATTCAATGAGCATTCCCTTAAAATTTGGAGACTGAACTAAATCCCAACATGTTAGAGACTGGAGACCATAGAAATTAATGAATTAATGAATTACATAATTAAGGGTGAAGTTAGTCTCCTTTACAGGTGTTTTTTTTTGGGGGGGGGGGGGTGGGGGGAGGGGACGTGACATCCAAAAAAAAAAAACAACAATGCAAAGGAGACTAGCTAAGGGTGAAGTGGCCTTAATTACCAGAATAACTAGCACTTGGAGATAGACTGTACTTGTGCATTTCATTGCCCATATTTGGCTTCATCGATGGTGTATGCAGTACATATGGCTGGCTGGATGGCGTCATGGCTTTACCTGTAATAGACACATTTAAATTACTCATTTTTGAATTTAAATTACTAGCCTACAAGCGCGCTACCTGCCGAGGAATAGGACATAAGAAGAGGCCTCTGCAAGGCAAGGAGATTCCACCAGCTTCTTTTCCCTTCTAGTCTATTCTCCTAGCTGATAAAAATCCTGCTCACAGGCTTTAATCAAAGACACCCCCAGGATGATATGATGTGATGTGATTTGATATGACAGATTTCGGTCTCACTTGGGTATTCAGGACAGAATACCACATTTTTGGCCATCAAAGCCTTGTTTAGGGCTACATGTCATTAAATTGAATAGCCCGGAACATTTTCAATAGACTAGCAACTTTTTTTGAATGCCAACAGAATTACTTTGACATTTAAAACCTTTGAGAAAAGGTCTCTCAAGATGTGCGGTCTTGCGAAAAAATATTTGAAGGATATTTTGAAGATCACAGTTTTCCTCCAGTTTTGCTCTCAGAAAACTCTTTGCTTCTCGGAACAGATAATGTCTGTGGACAAATATCCGTGCATGTATACTAGAACAGTGAGACAACCCAACCAATAAAAGGATTATTTTAACTCATTTATTCTTGTCAATGATAACAGTTTTCATTGCGATTTTCTCGGAGGTGAATAGGATATCCCGTTTGAGTAGCCAATCAGCGCACGCCAACAACGCTATCCACTGTTTAAGTATATACTGAATAAGTATATAGTGCAATCTTTCTTTGCATTCTTGACTAACGTCACCATAACCCACATATTCAGACATAGCTACCTTCAGCTATTATTAACCTGATAATAACACTATTTTATTCAAATACATTAAATTATATACATTTGAAAAGTTGTACCTTGAGGTTAGCCATATGTAGAGGTCCCCTATAGTAACTAAATTTTATAAACTATAAAAATATGTTATGAAATAAGCCTAAAAAAAATTGTTTTTATAATAAAAGTAACAATTAAATAATTATCTAATTAAATAATAATAATTATTATTAATATTATTATATAAATGTAAAATATTGAAAATATCAAAATATGAAAAACCTTGACGATCTTCAGGCTGCACAGTGGACACTGATAAGTCCAGTTTGGGTGTATGTTCAAATAAGGAAGTTCTTGCAGGAAAGAGTTGCCGTGGAGACGAGTAAGGCTTTGATGGTGTGCTTGTCAGACCATTTGAACTAGAAACTGAATTAGACAAAAGGAACAATTAGGTAAAGGTAGGTAAAGTCTGTATACGAGCCTAAATGGCCCATCAGGCTGGAGCTTATCCTGGTTTCTGTAGCATGAAGCGACTAGGAATATTTCTACTCCCCCCTGGATGGGATGCTAGTCCATCGCAGGGTTACCCCCAGCAGTAAATTTGCTGGTATCCCTTAATACACCTGGGTGGAGAGAGGCACTATGAGAGTAAAGTGTCTTGCCCAAGAACCCAACGCAGTGCCCAGGCCAGGGCTTGAACCTGGACCGGTCAATCCAAAGTCCAGTGCACTAGCCATTAGGCCACCGCGCCTCCCATAAAGGAACAATTAAAGATTGTGTTATTCCAGAAATATCCATGCAACTCCCAATTTATTGATTTCAACCCCTCCTACCCTTTGGAAATTCCAGATTACCGGTCATAAAATTACTTTCCTTTAAAAAGTTTTGTCTGTAAGACTGCCCTCCCCCCTTAGAATTTCCAGTGACCCTCCAGGGGGAGGGTATGGATATTTCCTGGAACCAAACATTAATAGACAATTTTCTGTGCCATTTTCAGATCATGTGAAGTTCTCTTTACTAATTAAAAAGAATTAATAGCTAATTAATGTTTCAATGTTCATATACATCGGTGAAATTATATAAAAAATCTGAGAGATTTAATTCTCCAGCCGAGAGTAATTTCACATGGTCTGACATGGGGCAATTACAAACAAATCAATTTTATAAGGCCTATTTCACTTCATTGATGGTTAAAAATTATTATCATTGAATAACTAATTACTATAAGTTCCCCCTGGAGCGAGTTTTGGGGTTTCAATATTTTAAATACTTGAAATTCAACATTGCTGAAACTAAATTGTAGAGGAGGAAGCTGATTATTTCAAATATTTGGTTCAGAAGGGGAGATAAAAGGGGAATTTTATGTTACACGACTTGTATAGCTTATATTGCACAGTGGAAACTTGATTTTTCAAACCCGCAAGGGAAATGGAAGTTGGTTTGAGAAATCTGGAAGTTTGAAAAATCAGGGGTTAAAAATGGTAGTGTTTGCCTGAGGGAAGGGAAAATAATTTTTTGTTTAAGTTATTGGTAGGTTTGAGAAATCAGGGTTTCAACTCACTCAGTGTACTGGGAACACTCACTTACCCATAGTTTTCTGATGGCTCATATCAGACAGAGGAAACATTCCATTTGCAGTGCTAGATACCCCACTGCTGTTGATTAAAGTAGATCTTGTCGGCAACTCATGGTACTCTGTTCGACTGGACATTATTGATGATGCTTCTGATTGGTTATCTGGGATGTCATCTTCATGACTTTGTATGTCCTTCACTGGTTCTTCCTCTCCATTCATTGCATGAATCTAAAACACAGTATGAATTAAATTAATCATCCATGGGATTTTCCTAAATTAAAATATTTTAAGTTCTATAATAACATATATTTATGTCCTGACCTTATGTCTTTGAGCATAAATAGCTGTAAATGCTTTTTCTTGCAAGCCAAAGTAGACAATATTATTAAAACTAATTAAAGGAATGTCTGTCTTTTTTTCTCTTCTCCCCTCACATATTTACCCTTAAACATTGCTTTTCATATTTTTTTTTGTTTCTTGGCCCTGTTTTAACCCAAATTGCACTCCAATGAACATGGTCAAAAAGGCTGAGGTCACCTTTCATTGACCTGGTTTTGATGTTACATGTAACTCCAATTTAATATATACATGTATGTAAAAATATGTACAAATAAATATTAAATAAAATTAATATACATTGTGTAGTTCCAAAAATTATCCATACCTCCCCCACAGAAGGGATTTTTCTTACCCCAAGGAATTTCCAATCCTTTCTGTGGGGAGGGAGGAGTATGGACATTTTCTGGAACCACACATTATGATTATCAACTCTTTGGCTTATACCTGATTGGCAAGTATTATTGTCAGTAGTTAATTCACATCATTCTATAAGGAGGGTGATGATTTTTAGCTGGCACTAATTATTTCACTAAAATGTACTGAGCAGCTTTTAATAGTTGTGTTCAAAAGTAATTCAGACCTAATTTACATGTATACTTACGCTTAAAAGAGGTGGTACTTTTGTAGAGTTTTTTGCATGAGTGTCCAAGACACTGCGGAGTTCTTTTATGGAGCCTTCATGTGACTAAACAACAAACATCAAAATTAATATTATACAACTTACCTGGCAGACAGTTTCATTCTAAAATAGGGTCACTGTCTTATGAACAAATGGAGCTCAGGTTTTATGGTTTAAAACTATTTTTGGTTTGAAATCTTATCAAGTCGTTTGGGAGATTTTCCTTTATTGAATACAATGATAAAAATTCTTAACCAGTTTAAAACAATAGCATTAGCAAGTTATTCCCCCCTCCATCCAACATGCCTGATATCATTTCCAGATGGTGGCCTATTTGAAATTATGAGCATGATTACTCCCTGAATTGTACAACATGAGGTCCAATTACTAATTAACCATATCAATAACAAAATTCGAGGTTAGGAATTCTTTGACAACCTCTTTTGTGTGAAAAAAGTCAAAGATATGTTCATTTGTGTTAAACAAGCAGTAGGAAAACAGCAAGAAAAAACCCATTTACCTACACATGATTGATGTGCGAATGGCGCAAGTGTCCAATTACAGGTATCCAATTACGAGAAGTTATAATTGGATACCTGTAATTGGACACCCATGTAATTGCACGCCAATTATGCAACAAATAGGTGCGCAGAATCAATCAAAATCGAGAATTTTAATATAGATACGATAAGCAATAGAACTTGGACTGAGTGGAGTACAATTCAGTTGAAATTACAGGCAAGAATTACACCCTGAATTGTATGACACAAGGTCCCATAATTGCTAATTAATTAATTGTATCAATAACAAATTGTGAGGTTTAAGAAGTCTTTGAGAGCCTCTTTTGTGTGACAAAGTCAAAGGTATATTCAATCAGTATAAATAGAAGAAAAACAGCAAGAAGAAATGTAATTTGTGATGATCTTAAATTAGCATAAATTACTATTTTGCCGGCACGGACCAGAGGGCTGGGCACGGGTTTGAGGTGCACAGTGTATAGTGGGATTTGAGTTTGTAATCGGTGACAGTTGGCGAGGTGAGGCATTCTACGGCCAGCCTTTGCCGTGCTTAGGTTAAGTTTGGTTTTCTTTTAATAATATCATCAGTTGTAATCGACTGTTGTACGTTTATTTAGTTCTGTTATTGTTATTATATCGCTTTATAAAGTCTTAGGTATATTTTTCTACAGTACTGATGTTAAATAAGGATACCCTAAAACCCCAAGCGTTGCACCACTGCCTTGGTTGGGGGTACACGTTCCCAATTTTCTCCACTTGCTGGTTTTAGGGTTTTTGTGTCCAGCTTCTACTTAATTGTCTTTTTATTCATAGCTTGTATTATATGCTGAGATGGAATAAATGGGACGATGGCTTGGCTGGCCAATGCACCCAATTTAGTCACTGTCTTGTGTGTCCGGATGTGTAGTGGAGGCAAAATAACCCATCCATGTGTACATGATTGACGGCAAATGCTGTAGGTGTTCAATTACAGGTATCTGATTTGAACAAATTCAAATTGGATACCCAAGTGATTGTGTTTTTATTAGTTGCATATTTGGGGTGCATAGAACCAATCAAAATCAAGAATTTTGCTATAGATTGAGATAGGATTATCATTATAATTATTATTATTATTGTCATCATCAGGGGTTTCAATAAGATTTGTTATTTATTTAGTGGCTGCTGAGGGAGGGATAGGGGCTGTAAGGGGCTGTAAAGCTTCTTTCCTGTTGGGGTGTCTGGGGACATCCCACCCCCCCCCCCCCCTCCCAACTCCAACAAAAGGGTTAAATCTAGAAGCTCGGAAAGGGGATTTGCAGCATTCTGGGCATCCAAAAGCATGCTGTTGATTAGTGTTTTTATAAACAACAAAACAATTTTTTGAAATTAAACTAAATGAAATCTTAAGACGGCAGTAAAAGGCCCTATATGCGGCAGTAGACCGCCGGTAACCCGCCCTTAATCAGTATCTCAGTATCATTATTATTATTTATTACATTTGATTAGATGACAAAATACAGACAGAAACAGAGCAAGAACTTCACAGGTCATACAGGTTATCAACTTTATACTCCTACCCCTCCACCCCATAGTACACCCCACCACCACCTCCCCAGGTCTTGCAAATAAAAATTAATATACGTTTTCTGATAAATGAATTATTATGTTTTAGATTTAGGAAATACTATTCTAGTCTTGTTTTCCCTTTTTTATGGATACAGCTGTGAAATGCAAGCAAGAAGCCTCAAAATTTCTTTCCCTTGAATACGTGTGTGGACCCCCTCAATACTATTTTATTCGCAAACAACAGCTCGACAATCAAAATTAATTGACTTGTCGCCACAATATTGATAATATAAGTTTTGTAAGTAACAAAAATATTTAAACCACATTTGATATTGTAGTAATTGAACTCCGTTTTTCAATTCATGGAAGACAGCTGTTTGTATGTAAACAATGAGCTGCAAAACAACGGTTTCTCGAATATATTTTTGAACTTCGGTAAACGTATACTAAACATAATTTTAGCTTATCTCCGCGCGCCATAATTTACAATCAAAATTCGGCACATATAAAAGATGTAACTCTTCTATTAACCTGATCGTAAATATTTAGCATCGTCTGCATATGATCGGATAAGCGAATGTTTTGGAGCAGTGCAAACAATATTGGAATGTACACAAGACGCTATGAAGTTCGAGAAGGTTTGATCGATCAAACGAAAGCGACGCGAAAGTATCTGATCACAGTTATTTTTTGCTAGAATTAAGCTTTTTATACTGTTCTTTCTGACAATAATTGAGAAGAGGTTAAAGTTATTAAACCTTTGAAAGACAGTGGCAATTAGCGTGATGCCTCTATAAGATGAAAAGTCTCGCAGGACTTAGAGTTAGAGCAACTTTCAATTAATAATTTCTCAGACAAGTCACCTCACCTTCAGAACATCCATAATCACTTTTAGCGTGGTTGCAACGCTTTCATCCTGGACTTCGACAGGAGAATAAACACTTCGGGACATTTTTGAACCAAACAAGCTGCCGCTCTGCTGCAGAGAAGGTTATCGTTAACTACAATCATTTGAATAGTCAATATAACATCATTTGTTTGCAATCATCTTCAAATATGGCGCCTTTGTTCATAGCCTCGCAACCGTGACGATGACGTTTCTTCGGGGAGGGTAAAGGAAATTTTAACATTGAGAAATATTGCGTCGTTGTACTGTGATAATTGACCGCAAAAAGAAGATTTTTTATTTAGGGACTATCCTGAAATTTTAAATTTAGAAATGAGATTTGATACATTTAACCCAAAACGATGAAAGATTTAACTTTAAAACCCGCGCACTCACACCTCCCCTGTTGGATTTCAGTGACGACACTTTCACCTGCATGCCAGTCAAAACACACACTGTTTGTTTACATCAACTGCCAAATGTTTTCAAAGCAGCTCAAAAACCTTTCTGCCCTTGCTGAATAATAGGTTTGTTACAATTTAAAGCGGCGAAGACAATAAACAGAGCAGCTTGATAGTTCCGCATTTAGCACTGATATCACGAAATTATTACAGCCAGGGTTCCTATTTTTAGTGTTACAGCATTATAACTAACCACTTTGAACGCAAAAATTCCGGCCGGTTACGTTACGTTACGTACGGACAAAAGTTCCCCGCAAACGAGGAAACATAGACTGTCCACAGCCTCTCGATTTTTCAACGCAAAAAAGCAAACGAAGCGAGCGCGAAGCGCGAGCGCGCCGAGGGAGGAGGCGGGAAGCGAGCGAAAGAAAAATAGAGAGGCTGTAGACATCTTTGAATAAAAGTGCAAGTTTTAGACCCCTCCCCTTGTCATCGCCTTGTAATTTACAGCTCCGCCTCTTGACCTTTCAATTAACTCGGACCAATGAAATTGAGCGGTAAAGTGCTTGTTTATAAATTTAAATTCCTACAAAAAGAGGCAGAAAGCCAAATCAAGCGGTCCTTCCGATTTCTGCAGAATATGCGGGTGTTCCTTCGCAATTCGTTTGGGGAACTTCGGTAAGACTCGCACATCTCTACGGAAAATTTATTTGAGGCCAAAACGCGAAGGTGTTTTACGGCGAAAGTTGGCAGACGTGTTGGTCGATTTGGGAATTGCAGTGCAAGCAGACGAATTTCGTTCTAGTAGAGTGTGTTCATTTTGTGCATCTACATCTAGAAGTGCAGCAAGCAATATTGAATTTATATAGAAATCTCTAGCGCAACCGAAAGATGGCGTAGAATCTCCTAAAAGGAAAGTTGATCGTGACGAGCGATTCAAAAGAAATATGTCACATTCGCCTCACACGTCTTCGGCGAAGCAAAAGTTATGCCAGCAAAGTGATTCGCCAAAGAATCCTGAACAACGCAAGCAAAACCCGTCAAAGCAGCCTCAAGCAAGAAGGTTCATTTCTTTTGACTGTTGTACCGCTACAACAAGAACAACAACATTCCCATCTTCTTGCATTTGTTTTGTCATAACATCCGGCACCAGTCGGTAAAATTCCAACTACGTCCTTCGAACAAAGAAGGTGTCGAATGGCCTCTTTCTGCTTGTCTTTGAGAGACGAAACGTTTGGAAATCTCTCCGGCCAACGAGCGCGTTCCAATAAATTATCGATCCATCGCAAAACACAGCAATGACAACTCGAGCGAACCGCAAGACGCGCCTGCAAGCAATCATGATCGGCCGTTGTCAAGGTCATGACATTTTTGCCGCCTTTCAACCAATGGGAATTTTCCGTTTCTGGAGAAACGGGAAATTCAATATTTTCAAAGATGTCTACAGCCCCTCTATTTTTTTCGCCCCCCGCCCCCCACCCCCTTGCTTCTTCCGTTTTGCGCTGGCGTCCAGTTTTCTAGTCGTTCTCACCGCGCGCTCATCGATCGAAAAAAAAAAACACGAAAAAATAGAGGGCTGTGAACAGTCTAGAGGAAACATTACTGCAGTCCGTAATTTCCTGTTTTTGCGCACACGTTACATTTGTCGCGGAAGCAAAAAAAATGTTTCTGAACAGGGAAACTCTTCTGAGGGATTTCTATCGGAAGGAATTATTTGCTTTTTCCTAAACGGTTAAACGAAACATCGTCCCTCAAATTGTTTCCTTGGTGCGCAAACGAGGAAACAAAATTTGCGTCCTCGACAAGTTTATTTTGTGTCCTTTTGTGTCTGAGAGCATCGCGCATGTACGAATGTGAATACAGCTATTTCGAGAAAGGTTGTCGGAATAAAAAACATCAAAGTGTACGCGACAAGACCGAAAGGTGGTCTCGGTATTCACTGGAATTTTGCATATTGGCCTAAAGGAAATTTACAAGTAAAGTTTGTTTTTTTGCACATGGAAAATTTGTTTTTCCTCTCAGGGGCCTATATCTGTAGCTTTACTTTTACTGTCACATGTCTTTGAGTGAGGAAAAGTCTTCTAAAGTTCAGAGGGGTTAAACGTACTTTGTTTCTACATGTCTGAAAAGAAAGAAAACCTGAAATTCGCGCTTATTTTGTTGTTATATCTCATTAGTATTCAACACGTGCAGTAGCTCAATGCGTCTACCCATACTATCTTTCGGGATTGGCTTGTGCAGTTTTGTGCTTTTTTCCGACGTTTCTCGAAATAGCTGTATATTTTTCCCATGTTTTCGCGAAAGTCTCTGTACTCCCTTTTTTGCGGACGGGGGGGTTGTGGGAGGGGGGTTAACTTATATTTTGAATTCTAAGGTAGAGTAGACCATTCCAAAAGCTTTATATTTCTGAAAAGAACGCTAAATGGCATTCTAACGATATGAAATACGTAACTAGCGGAGGAAAATCAACCTTTGTGATGGGATGGGATGGAAAATGAAATGGGAAATCAGAATGACGTCATGTCCCGTCAGTCTGTGCGGGGCTATACTGTGTGTTGTGTCATGTTTATTCAAGATGGCGCTCTGTCAGTATCCTTGTCCAGAAGAAATAGATGTCTTTACTGGGCCTCACATGCGAATGAAACAGCTTGTCTATGAAACTTTAGAAAAGGTACGTTCTATATATTTGAGGGAGTTATTAATCGGTAGCTTCTGTGCTGGAACTGATCCACAAGCGCTCCAAAGAATTTCACTTGTGCTAGACAGTACTAGTCTGCAGCCCAAACGAAGGGTTTTGTTTTTAAGTTTTATAAAGTCGTTATATCGCGATCTTAATTTAACAGTCCTTTTTCACGATTGCTGTTAAAAATATAGCACTATTTAGAAAAGTACAGTATAGTGTCCTGCCAAAATAGAAGAATTTTAAATTTGTTAGACCCTTACAGTCAAACCGGATGTTCTTTTGATGGGAACTCTGCAATGTTGTGGCGCAATGTTCCAATATTGATTGGGAGTTTGCTCGACGCAACTTGCAACTTTCAATTCAAATTTGCTCGAGCAAGTTGCAAAGTTCCGGTTTTCATTTTCCCCGTATAGAACGTAACAATTCCACCTCTCTTTCAAAGAAATAGGAAATAGTTGCCCTATGGTCAAATATTCATCAACAGACGACAAGAAATTAGCAACAGGTTTAGTTCAAATCGCCAAACTGGGAAACCGGAACTTGCTAAAGCAAGTTTGAATTGAAAGTTGCGTCAAGCAAACTTCCCAGTTTGGCGATTTAACTAAACCTGCCGCTAATTTCTTGTCATCTGTTGATAAATAGTTGACCATAGGGCAATTATTTCCCACTTCTTTGAAACAAAGGTGGGATTATAACCTTCAATTCGGGAATATCGAAAACCGGAACTTGGCAACTTGCCCGAGCAAATTTGAATTGAATGTTGCAAGTTGTGTCAAGCAAACTGCCCATCAATATTGGAACATTGCGCCACAACATTGCAGAGTTCCCATCAAAAGAACATTCGGTTTGACTGTAATTGGGTGGAAGTGTGTTGACTGCTCCGATCAAAAACCTCTGCCAGATTTAACTATTACGTAAGACCTTTTAAGAATTTGACTTGATATATGCTAAGAATCAAACTTGATCTATCCAGTAGACAAAGTTAATTTTAGTTTGATAAAAGAAGCCTGTAAACTTGTTATCGATGTAAACAAAGCAAAGCCTTAATTTATCACTTCTTTGACTCCCCCATTTTGATTATTTAGAAACAGAAAACATTTTCTTGGTCTATCTATCAAGTAAGGAGGCATGGTTGCCTAGCGGGTAGTGCACTGAATTCTAGATCAAGTGGTCCAGGCTTGAGTCCTGGCCAGGTTCTTGGGCTAGACATTTTTTATCCAGGCCCGAGTTGTTCAAAGAGTGGATAACGCTATCCACTGGATAAATCACTATCCAGTGGATAGTGTAGTTTGTTTTGTCAACACTTATCCACTGGATAGCAATTTATCCGATGGATAGCGAAGTGTATAAATGGGTATTGGCAAAATTAATACTAGGTGGTAACGTTGGTTGGCACTGAGGTTGAAAATTATTAAACAAAATCATCAATTAATCAGTTTATCAGTATTCTTTGTTTAATAGAATGGTCACTGCATTTTGTTGAGTTATAGTTTGTCAAGCTTTCAGCATTCACTTTCTTACATAATGTTTTTTAACTGTTTTATGTTTCAGTTATCAACCACAAACTTCAAAGATGATGTGTCTCTTGTAAGACTTTTGGGATGTATCAACTCCACTTTCCAAGAACTCAAACATCATGAGGAAATTGAAAACACTTGTATTATGACAGTACTTCAGCATCGTCTGATCAATGAACAAATTCAGGCTATTGTGCGTGATGTTCACAAAGACAATCATGTTTTGGAAATTTTGTCTCTGGCAAGAAAAGGACTTAAATGTGCATCAAAAAGCAGGACTAATTTGAACAGGAATACTTTTGAGGACAGGTTGAAAGGAGCGTTGGAATCATTTCAAAAAGATTTCCTTCCACACATGAGGCACGAGGAAGAGGTACAGTAATAAAAAAAAAATAAAAATAATGGTAATTTTAGGGGGCCAGTTAAAGCTCTAGCAGATGCATATCACATGTTTACAATGGCCGTTTTTATACTAGAGACGCGTTACCCGTCTGGACGAGCTTTGGCAAACATTTTGTAATTCGTCCGGTTATCCATCCCTAGTATAAAGACGGGCACAAGACGCATTACCCGTCTAGATGAGCTACTTTTCGAAACGCGTCTTGAAGGATGGATTTCAAAAAGTAGCTCATCTAGACGGGTAACACGTCTTTTGCCCGTCTTTATACTAGAGACGGATAACCAGACGAATTACAAAATGTTTGCCGAAGCTCGTCCAGACGGGTAACTCGTCTCTAGTATAAAAACAGCCAATGTAATGGAGAGTAGTACAAATGATGACACCACAAAAGAGTAGCAGGCGTTATCAAATTTCCAAGGAGTCAAATATGCTACAATTATTATTTTTAATAATATTATTCACCAATTAGTGGTCGGTTTGAGTTCATTATATCTTCATAATTATGTGGCTGATGTCATGTGTGTTGTGTTGATGTATATTTTAAGAGCCCTGTTACTTGTACATTGTTGAGTTATGATTAAACACAGTGTTGTGAACTTTTAACAAACTTCAAGAAGTTTGAGAAGCACTAGACCTGTTGTACTGCATGAATCTTGTTGTATTTCTCTTGTGTTGTTAAAAATTCCTGCATGCTTATGTGACCCAACAATGTGCTCAGGTCTTAATTTATTCCAAGTATTGTCTCTATTTGCATGAACTTGTAAGTGTACATGTAATAACTGGAGTTCATGCAAAAACAATGAATATGATCTGGAATGGTTCCTGGCTACAGCCAGTTGAAACTGTGAACACTTTATTTATGTTGGATAATCGTGGGTATTAAAATCTCTGCAGAATTGAAACCATTGAATGGCAGCTAAATGCCCAACAAGGTGATCCCGCATTTGTCTTCTAATTTACTTTTTTTTTTTTTTTCATGTTACATGTGACTACTAAATTCAAACTGGCAATAGGCAGGTCTGCAATTTTTAAGTTACTTGACGTTAAATTAGTTTTATGTTCTCAAGAAATGTTTTTTGATGTTGTCAGGTTTTCCAGCCATTACTTATGGAACACTTCACTTTTGAAGAGTTGAAAGAAATCAAAGCCAGAGTTCTTCATCTGCACTCTGTTTTCAGTGAGGTATGTAGCTGTCAGTTTGTTCTTTAGTCTTATATTGACATCTATGAGGCTGAACCATAGTGTCCACTCAATAATGCCTCAAGAAGAGTAAAATGGAAGGTTTCTTTCAGCAAGGAATAAGAATTTCATCTTGACTGATGGCCCTTTTTCAGCTGTCCCACATTAAACATTTTCCAGTCTTGATTCACTGAGCTACATGCACACTGTAGAAAAAAATCAATGACTGCAAAGTAACATTGTTATTAGTTTTGTGCGATATTAATAATTATTTTTATCCCTTGTTATTTACTAGGTACACTCAAGAACAGATTCTAAAATTCCAGTACTAACCAGAGAATAAATATTTATTTCAAATGATTTTATGTATTGATTAAGAGAGAAGAGTTAATTTTAAGACTAAAAATTCATAAATGTGTCGGTTAGTGTGGAATTTTTGGCCTCTTCCATCTTTTCAGGAGTTGCAATAATATTTTTTGAGTTGAGAACTGAAGGACAGATTTAAAAAATGGCAGCGCGGTAGCATGTTCTTAGCATTGTTAATTTAATGACATGTATGGTCATGCAAACTCTTTTTCTTCTTTCAGCATTCAACAGCCCATAATGGAGAATTTTCTTCTTCTGATCATGAAAATGATAACACTGACTTTGAAATCTCTACCTTGGAAAGGACTAATGTGAGAGTCAGAGAACATTGCTTAAAAGAAAGGACTTATTCAAAGACTAAAACATCAGGAGTTGACAATGTTGAGAATAGTAAGGCTGTCAACAACAGCATTGCAAAAAGGACTTTAACTGCTGAGGCTCATGTTGTGGCTGCACAAGAGCAACCTTTGCTTCTGTGTTTTCCGGCTGAAGTCACACTGAAGATTTTCTCATACCTGGGACCTAAAGACTTGTGCCATTGTGCCCAGGTTTGTCAGCTTTGGTCACAATCTGCTCGAGATGGTGAGTTGTGGAGAGAGCTATACCCCGTACGTTGGATCTTCAAAAAGGATTGGCGGTTTGGGGCAGATAGCGACGATATGTGCAGTTGCAACTGTGATTCTGAGGTTCAAACTTTGGAATCGACAACCTTAAGCAGGTAAGAAATTAAAAGAAAGTTATCTCAGTTGCTGGCAAAGTCTTAGTTTGAAACATCTTAAGTTTTTACTCAATGACATAGTTATATTTGAAAATTAACACTGAGTGCCACAGCTCATGACCATTTTAGTCTGCATTACTAGGAATCTGTAGCTCTGTCTGACGCCATCTAGTTTAGGAGGTCTATTCAGCACATCTGCTTGAAATTCTGATTTTGTTTACTTGGATTAGCGATTTCATGCACTGTTGGTAGAAACTGATAACAAAGTTTTTCACAAATTTTGACAGAGATGCTTGCAAAAGCATTGTGAAAGTAACACAAAGTAAGCTGGCAGATGGCCATTTTTATTATAGAACATTTAACTCTCCTGATATATTTATTTTCCATGGCTAAATAGTTGGTGATCAGTTCCATTCTCATTTCCTGTCTGCTTGAAAATAATATATTAATTATATTATGTTGTAAGGAAAAATTAGATATTTATACCTGTGCTAATTCATTTTTCTGTGTGAAAGTTCTTTTGCTGACACAGATTCTGAGAAGGAAGGTTGCAGTGACACTGAGTTGGGCTCTGAGACAGACAGTGATGGTGAGACACCCACTGAGATGCGTCAGCTGCTGGGCTTGGTGCGATACCTTATCCCAGTGGTAGGCCCATCTGTGTGGGTGTTAAAACTTGGTTGCTGTCCAATGTTGAGTAATGGTCTGGTGAGTGGCATGCAGTAATAAAAATAATGCAGTTTTGAAATGTTATATGCTTGCTCTGCAAGGTTGTTGAATAAAACCAAAATTCTGGCAAAACCATTTCCAGTGTTTTTGTAGTGAGTTGAATGTCTGGAAGGAAAATGATTTATTGTTGTGTTTTGAAAAATTAAGAGCAGTTTTCAATTGAGTGTCGTAAAAACTAAAACCAAAGTAATCATTCTGGCCAATCACAAAGAGATAGACAATCCAGTGAACCAATCAAAACTCAGAGCAAATACGTGTAGCCAGCCTGAAGTGTGGGAAAACACATGTGAACAAGCCACCATTTTGGAACACATATTTACCGGAAAGGAATTTGCCAGTAATGACAAATTATTCAGCACAGGAAAAAATTGAAGCACAGGAGTGAGAGATGTTTTAATTAGTGACTGACCTTAAAACCCTAGTTTGTTTTTGACATTTTATTACAGCATATTAACTGGATGTGTAGCTTCTATTTCTTTTGCTCAGTTTGTTGCTATACATTATTTCCATCTTGAGTAGCTTTGTTACCAGTGAACTCTGAACCTTTCAACCTTAGACTGTGCTGAGTGAGGTCATATTAATCACCATTTTCATGATATTATATTACATTGTTTTGGCATTGCTAATTGCCAGCTGGACAATCACAAAGAAGGCCGTTTTAGGGGTCTATAACCAAACTGGGAGCCTGACAAAAACCCCAAGCTTAGTGCAATATTATCATTTGAGTCACTGAAAGAAAATGCCATAAATTTTCCACCTACTTGTAAGCATTCAGAATCCTGATTTATGCTGCTAGTCTGTAAAATGGAAACATTGAGTAGAATTAAAAAAAAAATAAAACTACAGTACTAGTACTTGACAAAATATTGTAAATTGGCACATACATGTGCATAAATTATGATTGTGGTGATTTCCATCTTCAGGAAAATCACACACACAAAAAAAACTTTAGACAATGCATGGCAACCAAAGTGTTTTAATTTAACTTGACTAAAATTTCACATTGACAATGAAGCCGAAGCACTATAAATGGCCACATTAAATTGGAGTTTCCATTGATCCATTTAGATTGGATACATAAGCCCCTTGTTCCACATACACTGTAATTATTACTGATTTTATTGCAAATTTTGTTATCTTATTTTGCTGACCAGTCCTTAAGGTAAGTGATTATTGTTTTCTTACACTTGGATGACAAACATAATGTCATTGCAAGGAAACATTAATAGTATTTGAAAACATACTGACAATAATATTAATTACAATATTATGTCCGATTAAGCCTTATACAATACTTCTGATCAGTAAGTTGTTTGATCAGTATAGTGTAAATATGCTTTTGGAAAACAAATATGCAAAAAAAGTACAATGCACCAGCAGTAACTGATTTTCATTTAGAACCCACAAATAGCAAACAAGTGTGAGATTAACATTGTTCACTAAAACCAAAAACCAAGTGTTGTGCTAATCTCCTTGTCGTGATCATGATTTAATTTATTTTTCTTGATGTGTAATGTGTAGGCATTCAAGATCTTGTCACACTGTCCTAATGTGAGACAGCTTGATTTATCGCAAACTGCAGTGTCAGACTTGGGATTGAAAGGGTAAGTTAGCATAATGCAACATCAAAGACTAAGTTTAATCATTATACATTGTAGTCACTGTTCAGCTTCTCATTGGGGTAAAAGCCTACAGTTAATTCTGGGAATCAACGCAACCTGCAGATTATTCACTAATCTACTAGCAGATTATTGAATAGCAGCAGGGCAGAATTTTTGTCCTTATTTTTCAAGTGTTTGTGCTAACGGAGAACGCATGCCTAAATTCTTAAGATTAATGTAAGGGTTGACATGATACTACCAACTATGGATAAAACTGTAAGTTTCTTGTGTAAAAGTCAGTTTTTTGTTCTGGTTCACATGACATTGGGCGTGTCCCGATGACATCATCAACTGGCTTGCACCTACACTCTAAAAGTACTGTCTAAATTTGGTTGAATAAAAGTTATGTCAAGTTATAGCCAATTGAATTCCCTTGCAATGACCTAAAAATACACTGTAATGGGCCCTTAATGGCGAAAACAGTTCAACTGTGCTAGAGAGGGATGGTGGTCACACACACATAAAAAACTCCACAGAGCAACACATTGTTAGGGCACTTCTCATTTCTTGCAATTTCAGGCTGTTCAGAAAGGGTGGTGGCTTGCAGTTACAGCATCTTGATGTATCTGGTTGCAAAAACATCACAGATAAAACCCTGTTTAAGCTGTCGTCATCACTGGGAAAACTTCCTGTTGGATCAGGAATCTCTGACATTGAGGACAGCAGCTGTGACTGTCATACATTGTGTTCTTGTGGTAAACTGATAAGCGTCACTCCAGAGACTGCTAAACGTGGGCTTGTTTATCTGGGACTGTCTGGCTGTTACCAGGTCACTGATGCAGGTCTAAGGTAAAGGGCAACTTAAAATTTATACATCGAATATTTGTATTTCCGTGAATTATTGCCCTGGCCAAGGTCATTGTGTTGTGTATCTGGACAGGGTACTGTACTATCAGCTTCTCTCCACTCAAGTGAATAAATGAGAGATACTGGGATTAAAATGAATGATGGTCTAGCATGTCTTACAGATGAAGTAGCAATACTGCTGCATGCTACAGAAAATTCAAGTAATCATTAAAATTATTATTCACTTAAGGACGGTGCCTACTTTTTCGCACTAGACGCGCGCGCTAAGGGAATTTGCTTGCTCAAAATGACGAATTCAACTTCGCGACCAAGCGCGCGACTAAAATGCAAGAAAATTTCGGTTGCAACGAAATCCAGTTAATGGACGTACTAAACCAGGAACAGTGAAAGAGTAACATATCAGTAAGCCCTAAACGCTTATCGATAAAAATAGCTCACATTTAACAGTGAAACACATCGCTAATCGCTCAAACGTAATCAGCAAACTGCTAACTACATAATGGCGTGGTGCACGTGTGAAAAATTTGCGCGAGAAGCAAATATTTAACTCGCTAGGGAGGGGATAGGAAAAGTGTAACTGACCTCAAAAGCGATTCCATACAACTCGTATAACTTTTAAAAACGCGTGGTGACCCATACTTTTTATTTTATAAAATGGAAGTGGTAAGTCTATAGAACACATGATTAATTTTTCGTTCAGTGCAAAAGTTGTTTAGGCTGTTTTTCTGGCCTTGCAAGAGAGAGCTGTTAGAGTCAAAAATGGCTCAAGTGCAATCATTTTGTCAATAAAAACGTGGTTCACGCAGTTTCGAAGATAGTATTTGTTAGTTATTTTTAAGATCGTTATATTTAGTGTTGATTTTGTTCATGAAAAACCAAATTCAAAGGTAATTTGTAAAGAAATTTTATTTCCTTTTACTTTTTTTGAAAATGCCATGTCAGCACTTTTTTGAAGATTTCAAACCTAATTATCTCGAAAATTTATGTGGCTACCCCTAGTTTTCTTTTTGGATTTTAATAGCCCTTGGTAACATCTACTTCCCTTGCATAATCATCGGCCGGGCAAAAATACCTCGCTATTAGTAGGCACCGTCCTTAATTGCTACCCCTCCTTCATGAAATGGCATTCGACAAACATGTAGCAACCCTTTTGCAAAAGTACCATAAAATTCCGGTTATAAGCCCTGGGCTTCTACAACTTCGTAAGGGGTTTTGGGTGGGCTTATAAGTGGGGGGACTTATAACCAGGGGGGCTTATAAACGGAATAAAAAAAAAACGTTTCGAAATAAGCCAAGGCAGTGTTGATCGAAATACGTTTTTAAGTTAAAAAGTCAAAATAAAGCAACATTTAGCCCTGTTCAGTACTGTCATCCAGCAGAGGGTGGCTTATATCCGGGGGGGGGGCTTATAACTGGATGTATTTTATTGTTTCCAGGTAGATGGGCCTATAACCGGGGGAGCTTATAAGCGGGGGGGGGGGGGGGGGGGGGGGGGTTGTAACTGGAATTTTATGGTACCATATTTTCTCAATAGACGCCCCGGCGGTTATTTTAAACTTGGTTTGGTGGACCCAGCGTTTATTTGACTCCTGCAGTTTATTCAAGCCCGATCTACATTAAGCAATGGTTTTTATTCATTATTTTTGACAAAAATGTATATGGCTAATATACATAGAGCTTATTATACCTTAAATTTATACCAGAGGGGTCTATTTTCAACTCCACCTTGGAGACCCGGCATTTATTCTGTACCCAGCATTTAGTTGAGAAAATACGGTAGGCTCAAATGATACATTGCTGAAATGGGGATAAAATCCTGCAAGACTGATCATTGAGGTATTCATATTGAATAAAGGAACAACAGTTTTGAGTTGCTCAAAAATATTTCTGAGCTATTTTTTTTATCTGGAATGTAATAGTTTTCCCTTTTTTGGTTGGAAATAAGGTATTGTTTTGTAAAGGGATCTACAAGACCAGTATTATTACTGGAAGGAATCTTCAAATGTAGGAGAGAGAAAGAAAACTTTAAGTTACAAACTGAAATACTGGTGAAATGGGATACAAATTGAAGATCAGCTGTATGCATGGTACATGTACATGTGTTAGAGGTCCTGAATGTCTCGAACAGTGTATGGAAAGCTTTACGGTGTGTTCCTTTTGGATGATCTGATTCAGGATCAGTGATATGAGATTGTTTGAACCACGTTGCTTCGCAGGAATTGATGAATCCTTCCCCAGAGTACTAGTGGAATCATCGGGTCCTTTGATACACCATGATCCAAGTGTTGTAGCTTGGATAATTTGATCATGATCCAGATCATCCTAAAGGAATGCACCCTAAATATTTATGATTATTATTTTGTTGTTTGGTCTAAAAGTAGCCTGTGTACAGCCGTCCCGCTCCCCTCAAAAAAATCGGGGAGGGAACGTCTGTGTTATGGCGGCGGTAATCGTGTTCCGCAGCGGGTGGTTTCCCCGGAATGTGTGGGAAATGATCTGATTGGCTTTCACTTAAATTATTTTAATTTATTCTGCATAATACCAAAACCGTGTTTTGATTGGCCAAAATCTTCGCGGGTGTTAAGTATTAGCTGGAGTAATTCCAAATCATTCCAGCGAGCGAGTCGACATGCTATGATGAGTTCGTCTTCAATAGGCCATATTCGTATTCTCGGTATTGGACTGGAACTAGCTTCCAATTGAGGCTAATGCGGGGAATCTTTTCAAATGCAAATCACATGAAGTCCTTTTTAATTATATTCCCCCGCATTAGCCTCCATTGCAAGCTAGTTCCAGTCCAATACCGAGAATACGAATATGGCCTATTATTTGTGTGCTCGCAAGAGTACAGCATTCAATGCAAGGCAAGGAATATTATCGTTGGACATCAAAGTAGATATAAACTATGTCCACATTTAATTTGCAAAAATTGTTTCACCTTGCTGAAGATACGGTGTAATGGGGGTTGACAGGCCATAACGACTCTTACGTTAGTGGCATTTGTATTTGCCGTATTGTCTGAAATTTGTTCTGTCGACCTTTATCTTCTCACTTGTTTCTGAAGGGCACTATATGTAAAGCCGTAAAGCTGTGGTCTAGCAAATGTCTAGAGGTTAAGGTCTGCACAGTTTCCTGTTTCTAAAATTTGACATCTCTAGCTCTGTAATTTGCCACATGTTTTGCTAACGCGGTTTATTTTGCCTCATTTCTATTTGCAAGATATGCTATAAGCTCTCAAAGTGTTCACTCTTAAGAACCGTTCTCTGAGAAAGTGAAGCAAACTTGGAAATGAAAATTTTTAACCCCCCTTCATTTTTTGTGTGGAGGTAGGCTACCTGGGGGGATGAACAAAAACGACCATATTTTGATTGGCAGATGTATTGTTTCCATGGTAACCGCACTTGGTCACGCAAGCCTCAGGTTCATGTTTTGAGCTAAAATTTCACTCTCAAAAAGTAAAAATATACGAGGCTAGTTCTCGGGTAAATGTAAACCAAATCAAATGAAATTCCAGCAGAAAGTAGAGTCATTCTTCTAGTTTATAAAAATTATTGTAAAAGTATTTTGAGGTTTATGAACAAGGAAAAAATTGACGCTGTGTAATAAAGCCTGTCGGCCATTCGGACAAGCGGCAAAATCAAGCAAAACCAATTTCGCTATTTTTCCCAAAGTACTCACTTTCTTGAAACCAAATTAGCAGCAGAGCTAATATGGATAATGTAGTTTCGAAATATCATAACATCTTTTTGGGGAACGTTATATTTTGTCCATAGGCATTCAAGAAATACAAGGCAAATTGCAACAAATTGCAAGATTGGCCATTTTGAGGGCCTCGCTATTTGGCCTAAAAAGGCTTAAGAGAGATGAATTCAGCTTGAAAATAATTTTATATCACCTGGTCTGTTACGTAAATGTGATTAATAACGTTTTGGTTGGCGAATTTGGTGAAATTTAAATTAATACAAAAGCCTACCTTGCAAGTTTTGGCAATTTCTTCAAGACGATTTGTTGTCCGAGACTCGCCTTCGCTCCCTCCAATTTCTTGACCAAATTAAGCACAGGCACTAGCAGAAAGGCCAAATCTAACAGTTTCCCACATCAAAATCCATTTTCCTGCGTTTCAGATCACAAATGATGATACATTAATCCGCATACTTGATAAACAACAGTTCGCCGCCATGTCAAAACACATCCGTAACTTTGTGATTTCTTCCGTCGAGTGCCAAACCTCTTCAGTACAATTCATCCAGAAAGGTAGATAAATGAACACTGCATTAAGCAAATGCATGCCTGTGAACATTACAGAGTATAAATGTTAGTGATGCATTTGGCAGAAATCGAGTCGCGGTTTGAAAGTCAGAATGTTGAATAAACGAACACACTGGAAGTTCGGGAGACGGGACTGCTGACCGGATGTAACACAATACAAATGATGTAGGTGTAAATTCTTTTAGCACATCTCATGGTTCTTTTGGTATTAAAGGTGGAAGGTTTTACGATGATAATGCAACATCAAAAATATAACTACTAGAAATATTCGTACCACAGAAGTTTAAGTTTCATTTTACCGGTGATGAGTGTTTTCTGCATCTTTCGCAGGCACAGCATAGCATCGGTCAGAAACAGGCAGATTTCACATCACCGTAATTGTCCTCGTCAAATAAAGGCTACGCCGTTATATGTGGCTAAATCCCAAACAACAACAATAATAATAATATAAAAACTCGTCTGTGCAGGATAAAATACGCATCGCATTTAACCTTACCGATTTTCCATTACGGCTTCTCCTCATATCTAATAGAATTGGGGGGGGGGGGGGGGAATGCGTTAAATCGTGTTAACCCCAGGTGGGTACAACCACTGGGTGGGCACCCTTCAAATTATTAGCTTGGTGTTTGCCGCTGGGACACTGAGACGCGTTACGCATAGAAAGTCGACAACCTCGAAGATTGTACACCGGAAATGCGAGTATAATCAAGACTGCTGACCGGATGCACTTTGAAAATGTAGTTTTTCCTTGGTTTTGCGGCTTTCGAGAAAGCAACTTATTTGACATCTTTTTTTCGCTGTATTTTGCAAAGTTTCAATCTGGAAATTTAACTTTTTTTTACAATGATGAGTACAAAAGAAACATAATATTAGAAATGCACTTTGATGTTTTTTTATTACACAACCTTATACAGACAACTCTCGTTAGAGCGGGGTGTGAGAAAAAAAAGTGTCGTTAACATATCTTGAAAAATATAGACTATGACAAAAGTGTCCGTAATTCCGTAATAGCGATAATTCGTAAGCGGGAGTCATTTCCATTCAAACCTCTATGACGTGTCCGAAAGGCGAGAGTTGACTGCAATTGTTCCTGGGTTTGTTTTGTTGCTTATACATTGTTTTGTTTTTTTCGATATAAATGGTACAGGGCATGTTCCGATCTCTCTAGCATATACATCAGAAATTACGAAGTAAGATTTTTATTCTCCAGGTTGATGATTTTTTAAAGGAAATTGCACATCGCGAAGTGCAGGTAAATAGAGTGGTCAAGACGAAATGATCAGCATGGGAAGTTTTTCATTTTCAAATCACAAAGGGGAGGTTTCTGAGTGCACTGAAAATAATGTAACACTCACCGAATGTAACAAGGATACCGTAAGATTTTGGTTATAAGCCCCCCCTCCCTCCCAGGTTATAGGCCCATCTACCTGGAAACAAAAAATACATCCAGTTATTAAGCCCCCCCCCCCACCCCTGGAAATAAGCCCCCCTCTGTCAGATGACAGTACTCAAACAGGGCTAAATGTTGCTTTATTATGACTTTTTAACATAAAAACGTATTTCAATCAACACTGCGGTGGCTCGTTTTGAAACTTTTTTTTTATTCCGCCAATAAGTTTCCCCCCGGATATAAGCCCCTACGTTGATAAGCCCACCCAAAGCCCCTTACGAAGTTGTTTAAGCCCAGGGCTTATAACCGGAATTTTACGGTATATCAGGCACGTGCAAACATGATGAAGTCCGTGACGAGATGGAGCTGATTCTTTTCCGTGCTGGTTATTAAATAAAGAAAAAATGGCGTTTTCCATTATTTAGCTATTCATTCTTATTTGCATTCTCACACTGGGTGTTGCGCTTTTTGTGAGCCTGTTAACGTCAAGGCACTGATGAACATCTGCGGAAACATTTTTACTAGGATTTTTTGATATTAATCCCAAAGAAGCACGTCTCAGTGTCCCAGCGGCAAACACCAAGCTGATAACCAAGGAAAAACTACATTTTCAAAGTGCATCCGGTCAGCAGTCTTGATTATACTCGCATTTCCGGTGTATAATCTTCGAGGTTGTCGACCTAGCTTCACTTTCCAGACTTTCTATGCGTAACGCGTCTCAGTGTCCCAGCAAGCAAGTAATTTGAAGGGTGCCCACCCAGTGGTTGTACACATCTGGGGTTAACACGATTTAACTCATTCCCCCCCCCCCCCCCCCCCAATTCTATTAGATATGAGGAGAAGCCGTAATGGAAAATCGGTAAGGTTAAATGCGATGCGTATTTTATCCTGCACAGACGAGTTTTTATATTATTATTATTGTTGTTGTTTGGGATTTAGCCACATATAACGGCGTAGCCTTTATTTGACGAAGACAATTACGGTGATGTGAAATCTGCCTGTTTCTGACCGATGCTATGCTGTGCCTGCGAAAGATGCAGAAAACACTCATCGCCGGTAAAATGAAACTTAAACTTCTGTGGTCGAATATACCTAGTAGTTATATTTTTGATGTTGCATTATCATCGTAAAACCTTCCACCTTTAATACCAAAAGAACCATGAGATGTGCTAAAAGAATTTACACCTACACCATTTGTATTGTGTTACATCCGGTCAGCAGTCCCGTCTCCCGAACTTCCGGTGTGTTCGTTTATTCAACATTCTGACTTTCGAACGCGCGACTCGATTTCTACCAAATGCATCACTGACATTACTCTGTAATGTTCACAGGCATGCATTTGCTTAATGTAGTGTTCATTTATCTACCTTTCTGGATGAATTGTACTGAAGAGGTTTGGCACTCGACGGAAGAAATCACAAAGTTACGGATGTGTTTTGACATGGCGGCGAACTGTTGTTTATCAAGTATGCGGATTAATGTATCATCATTTGTGATCTGAAACGCAGGAAAATGGATTTTGATATGGGAAACTGTTAGATTTGGCCTTTCTGCTAGTGTCTGTGCTTAATTTGGTCAAGGAATTGGAGGGAGCGAAGGCGAGTCTCAGACAACAAATCGTCTTGAAGAAATTGCCAAAACTTGCAAGGTAGGCTTTTGTATTAATTTAAATTTCACCAAATTCGCCAACCAAAACGTTATTAATCACATTTACGTAACAGACCAGGTGATATAAAATTATTTTCAAGCTGAATTCATCTCTCTTAAGCCTTTTTAGGCCAAATAGCGAGGCCCTCAAAATGGCCAATCTTGCAATTTGTTGCAATTTGCCTTGTATTTCTTGAATGCCTATGGACAAAATATAACGTTCCCCAAAAAGATGTTATGATATTTCGAAACTACATTATCCATATTAGCTCTGCTGCTAATTTGGTTTCAAGAAAGTGAGTACTTTGGGAAAAATAGCGAAATTGGTTTTTCTTGATTTTGCCGCTTGTCCGAATGGCCGACAGGCTTTATTACACAGCGTCAATTTTTTCCTTGTTCATAGGCCTCAAAATACTTTTACAATAATTTTTATAAACTAGAAGAATGACTCTACTTTCTGCTGGAATTTCATTTGATTTGGTTTACATTTACCCGAGAACTAGCCTCGTATATTTTTACTTTTTGAGAGTGAAATTTTAGCTCAAAACATGAACCTGAGGCTTGCGTGACCAAGTGCGGTTACCATGGAAACAATACATCTGCCAATCAAAATATGGTCGTTTTTGTTCATTCCCCCAGGTAGCCTACCTCCACACAAAAAATGAAGGGGGGTTAAAAATTTTCATTTCCAAGTTTGCTTCACTTTCTCAGAGAACGGTTCTTAAAGGAGAGAGGTCTGAAATTTCCAAATGTTGATTACTTGCATTTATATTTGCGTTGCCGGGCCCGACATTGAAATTAATACTGTTGCAAGATGTATTGATCTTATCACAGATGGCTGGCCTCGCCAGACTGTTGTAGCTTTACTTGAGAAAGCTAAAAGTTGATTTTACGGAGACATTCTCTGTTGTAAAGGTTGATTCGATCGAGCATTTTGTCTCTTGAGGTCGATGACGTTCACCACGATTCAAATGAGGACAATGAAGATTTGAAATCTCACATGCGGATACCCGATATGATAATTCATGTGAAATTTAAATCGAGAACAGCAGGATACTGGAACACGATTAACGCCGCCATAACACAGACGTTCCCTCCCCGATTTTTTTGAGGGAGCGGGACGGCTGTACACAGGCTATCTAAAAATAATAGTGAAAGGGCTGAATGCCATCCAAAGATCACAACCCATGCACTATTAAAATATATTAACTGGAGTGAACAGCCTTTGAAACAGTCATGTTATAGTCGATGATGTTGCCTTGATGTGAATAGTAGACCTGATGTGTCATGCGATGTAATTTCCTGCTACACATACTCAATTTACCCAGTCAATTAAATAATTGTAGTAGCTACTGACAGCTGATTTTCTTTGTGTACGTAGGGCTTTGGCAAGGTATGGGGGACTTCCAAAGCTAAGACACCTGGATTTATCAGGCTGTTTGCAAGTGACAGCTGAGGGACTTTTGGACTTGGTTTTTGTTTGTCCTACTTTGGATCACACAGAGTTTTTCTACTGTGATAATATCGATGAGGGTCCATACCCTGATACAGCTAGTGGATGTCAAAATCTGCAATGCAAAAACCGTGTCTGTTGTCGTACAGGCGAATGAAGACTGCAGCTAACTCATAAAAGCATGGTCCTCCGATGGGTTTAAGTCATTATATTGTCAATGGTGTAACCACTTACCTTCCATTCATTGAAGTTTATGTTCTGCCTTTTATTTCTTATGTTGTTCAATATATGATTGTGTGAGTGCAGGTCTCATCAGGTGATGTTTCTTGTCATCAAAAGACAGATTTCTGTTTTTTAAAGCTACAGTGATATTAGTTTTTTGAACCTGTTGACAAAAGAGGGAAACGTCCTCTTTTTGACAGCAAACACAGACCCTTTGCCAATCTTTCAGTGAAAAAAGTAACATACCGGTAGACGTATTTTGATACCGGTGTTAACCGTCCTAACTTGTGTTGTGTATTTTATGCATCAAGGTTTAAAGCTTAAAGCAGTTTATTATATAATGAACAAGAAGTCAGTGAATTCATAAAAATACTGAACAAACAATATAGTTATACATGTATATTAGGAGCTGAAAGCACAAGATTAAATTTTTTATAAAATTGTTACCTCTCAGGTGTATGTCATTGGTAGAGTGCAATAAACAATAAAATTAAAACTAAATCAAAGAACTGGTTAACTTGATGACTTTGTAAAGAGTTTTTATTTTCTTTCAGTCATTTTAGTATGCATCCGTTATTATCCAGCGCTGCTTCATAGAGTCCAATAACGCGCAAACTGAGTACAAATATCACACAATATTAATTTGTACTTGTTTCATTCCCCCCCCCCCCCCCCCCCCGACCGGTCGAAAGATTAAAAACCTTGGCAAGCAGAGCAAGCCCGAACCACAAACAGGAACCGGTTCACAGGTTATATCAGTCACACTGATTGCATCACAATAATTTTGAAACAAAATTTCCTCAATGATAATTATGTCTATTACCCTCTGGATCAAAAGTTCTAAGCTTTAGCATTTGGGGTGGGGTGTGTGTGTGTGTGTTGGGGGGGGGGGGGGATTATATGTATTGGGGCAACCTGGGGGTAACTTAATGGCCCGGGGGTACTCCTTTAATTTTACTACGGGGTGAGCCGCTGACTCCCTGAGACTCTTGACCTGTTCCAGAGTAAAATTGCAAAATAGGTACCCTGTTCCAGACTTGAAGCAAAGCAACTAATGCATACGTGATCCAGAGTGAAATTGGCATCCAGAGTGAAATCGGAGCGACTTTTAATAGTTAAATGAACATTTATTTAACTCAACTGTTTAATGAATAACTGGTTAGTGTACTGGTTAAATAGGTTACAGAAATGCGAGACATGATCGATAACGTACGTGACGTGACCGATCACGCAACGAAAATGGCCTTTTTTGTGGAATACCTCGGGAAACAGCAGATATCACAAAGCAAGCGACGGAGGGGAGCGGAGTTAGCTATACTAGACCGTGCAGTGTGGTTAATCAGGATTCTAGGGGAAATTCGACACTATTCCAGAGTCAAACCTGAAATAAAATATACCCTGTTCCAGAGAGAAAGGGCGATTTTTATACCCTGTTCCAGAGTCAGAGAAGCAAAAAACATACCCTGTTGAGCGGCACATACCCGTATAGCCCATATATGGGAGTACCCCCCCCCCCCCGGGCTTAATGGCTGAACCATTATTTTTTTGAGGGGAGGGGGGGATGAAAATGTTTCAAAATGTTTTTCCTGTTGTTGTGTGTGCAAACAATTTTTTTAGTGTTTTTTTAGTGGCTTCTTCCTGCAGACAATTTTTTCATGTCTGCAAATAATTCATTTGGGCTTTTTTGGTTTTGCAAACAACTTTTTTTCATCCCCTTCCCCACTAAAAAAATAATGGTCCATCCCCAATACGACACAATGGAAACTTGTTGAACCACTGGGTTTGAAAATGCTTTACCATGCCAGTCCAGTCCAGTCCAGGTGATTAACACTGAATTTCTGCTTTATAATTTTTTTTTAGAAAATCAGACAGTGCCCTGGTGCTGCAATTCAGTGCAAACTTTGCAACCATTCCTATGCCTGATGCATAATTATGCATAAAGACATACCTTTCATTGTGACATTTTTATATTTGCATTTTGTGAGGCCCTGCCAGAGTGTAAATAAAATTTTGTAACAAGTGACTTGGCACAAAAAGTAGCAACAGCACGTATTAAATGGAACTGGGACAAACAACATTCTTTCAACAACTTTGTTTTCTATTTGTGACAGCAGGCAGAAAGTACTGACTTAAAAACAGTCACACAGGACATTTTAAAACTTTAAGTGACAAGGAAACCCCCTGGCAGGCCTGTTTTGTGGCAACCAAATATAATTAATTCATTTTCATTTTGTTTTTTGTCATTTGTCAGGTATTTGGACTGGTTGTATTAATGGTTAGTTTACAATGAAAGCTGATCACCTGGCTAATCTGTATGTAAAATTGTTAGCAGAGCCTGATAATTTCTTTTGTAAATTATACTGTTTTTAAAGTTTTGTAAAAATCATTATAAAGTATATCTGCCATAGTGTATTTTAAAAAGGGAAACTTGTTACTATTGAATATGGACCGGTGAATATTTTCCTAGTTGGTAATTAGATCGGTTTCATTGTCACTGACAATGTCTTGAAAGAATCGTGGGGGGTGGGAGTGTGGAAAAATAAATGCAATTTTTTTCACAGTAGAATTTGCAGCTTGTAACTTTCTAATCTTGTATCAGTTCAAACTTCATAGGGACTTTCTTTACCTGCAATCATTGTTATGATAAAAAATAAATAAATAAAAGACCTCAGTTCCGCTTCCATGAAATTAATTATGAATAGGCAAGTCAAATTCGAATGCCAATGTTTATTACAGTTTCACTCCGTTTGACAGCGAATGCCATACCAGCGAAACAAAGTAAATGTTGACTATTTCAGCCATCAGAAGCCGCATGACAGGAGCTAAATTTTTACGATAAACTTTGAAATGAACAGGGGCTTGAAATTTTCGTGTGAAACATTTATTATAATATATTTTTAAATAACAGTTTTCAACTTCGATGAAAGAGATCAAAGCATTGAAGAATCGTGCTCCGGAAGCATTGATCTCATAAATACAAAACAATGTAGCACCTGACTTTATTAATGTTGCAAAGCAGGAATTTTTTTCCCGAATGGTATGTGAAGCCATTTCACTGCAGACATCATGACATCTGCTCGACACAGTTCACTTGGAAATGCGCCAATCTTGACGTGTCTCCTTTTATACGAAATTTGGTATAAATACTTAACGATTGCTATATATAACAAGAACAAGGGGGTACGGCATCGAAGAATGAAATTATAACACGGGAAGTTTATAGTTTCAGAGTTGTGAAGCCATTAATTATACGAATATGTTGCGATATGGCATGTCAGGGGGTTGTGTTAAATTATTTCATTTTTACTCCATTTCAAAACAAGGCTATCAAATTTTAGGTAATACATGAACACATCAAGCTGTGAATTACAAACAATGTAAATTCTTCGTCGAACTAGACACAGCTATCTTTGGAAATGACACATTCTGCAACTCGACCATTTTAAAACGACGCACTGCGAATATGTTAAAACGCAAAGAAAACCAAGATTTCTTTGGAAAAGTAGAAATATTTACTTCTCTTTTTCCCTATATTACATTTAAAATGACTCTGGTCCGTTTACTGGCGGATAAAAAATTCATCCTGTTAATTTCATCAAAATGAATAAGAATTAGCTAACATATATACAACAAGTTGAATATTAATACCTAACTGCACTCGTTATATACAGAAATAAAATTCAATTCTTTACAACGCTGTTTAGATCAATCGAGTTCTTTCCTTGACAAAAATAGTGATATACATTTCGCACTATCTATTATGTACACGAACGAGTTGAGAAGATTTACATTTGAAAGGGACAAATCCCAGTTGGTGTGATTAACTTAAAAACGCTAAAAGACCTCCTAAAAAATGTCACAAAAGGATCAAAAAATAAAAGGAAACGTCTCGTAGTAAACGCAAAACCGTTTAAAATTTATAAAGTGAATCGAATTATCTTCCAACTATTTTTGGCAACACAGTTCTCGTGTTAAGTTTAGCCGAGTCGGTAACGCCACGTCCATCGTCCAAAATTTCCTCGATTTGTCTTCGCGGCTTTGCTTTCCCTGATGTTGGGGCAGCTGGTGGGAGCTTGGCTACAGCTGAGCTAGAATTGTGGCGTTGGTAAGGCTTCTCGGTTGTCGAGTTCGGTTCGGGGGCCCGAGGCAAGCGCCTTCGAAGCCACGGGTGTCGAAGGGCTTGTGATGGAGTCATACGTTGAGCAGGGTCCCAATCCAAGCACCTCTTAAGGAAATCGATGAAATGTTGATCTTCACAACCTTTTAAAGCCGTTCTCCACTCCTTAGAACCAGGTGGGCCTCGCGTCTTTCCGTGCCGGGAACGACCACCAGTCAAAACAGTGCTACCGTCTGGCAGTGTTGTTGCTGTACAATACCTCGGATATCCTTTGGAATTGATAAAGTTCTTCGCTCGCTTTGAACTGTCTAATAGTTTTTGAGGAGGCGAGCCTAGCAGTTCAATGACACAAGCGAGCTGGTCTCCTTCATCTTCGCCAGGAAACAAAGGATATCCCGTTAAAAGTTCAGCTAAAATACAACCAAAGCTCCACATATCGATAGGCATACCATAGCGTGCCCCGAGAATCACTTCAGGCGCGCGGTAAAAACGGCTCTGAATGTACGTGTAAATTCGTTGATGTTCGTAACAGCTAGAGCCAAAATCAATAACTTTAATTCCGCTCCTTCCTTGCTGTTTCAGAAGAATGTTCTCCGGTTTTAAGTCACAGTGAATAATCCGGTTTCGATGAAGCGCGTCGCTACATTGAAGAATCGAGTGCGCGAATTTCCGTACCAGTTGAAGACTAAACCCTTGAAATTTGTTTTTCTTTATAAGCTCGTAAAGATTCATGCTTAGCAGCTCGAAAGTCATACAAACATGTCCACGGAAATTGAAATTTTCGAGCATGTGAATTATATTGTGGCTGTTGTCTTTGTCTTGCTTTTTCAAATGTTCTAGAATCCTGATCTCTTCTTGTGCTTGCCTGTGGAATCGCTTCTCGTTGCGGACCATTTTCAGCGCCACGTTAGTCTGAGTCTTGTGATCGTAAGCTTTGACGACCTGTCCAAAGCTTCCTTTGCCGATAATCTTGACAACTTCGTAGCGGTAAGCGATGTGATCATGTGGAACTTGGATATACGAGCCCTGATCGTCATCATAGCCTCCGTTATTCGCTCCACCAACCACACCCTGACGTTTCTTTGCATTTGGCCCAACAAACCAGATTTCAGGATATTTAAAGATCTCGTGATGTTCGTAGGTTGTAAGTTTATGCATAAACTGTTTCATTGCCTGCTCTGGGCTCATGGGTAGCCCTCTTGACTTGAGCGAACCGGATCCATTAGCGCTGGATCTCCTTCCCGACGAAGGCGATGCATTCCCAGAGACCGATAGAGGACGATGGACGGCTGGAAGACCTTGGATATCATTCGCGATCCTGCTCTTATTCTGCTGATTTGTTTCTTCTTCAAACAGCTGTTGTACCTGAACTCCTCCGACAAGCGGTAGAGATCCAGATACACCAGATTCATGAGCCTTCACATTGCCTTTCGTTGACGGTTTCAATGGTGGTAAAACATCGGCGTTACCATTTCTGTCCATATAAATCGCGTCTCCTCCCGTACCACGTTTAGAAACCTGTAACGGTTTCCTTTGACTAGTCGTTATCATCTCGTTCCTTCGATGTTTCGATCACAGCCAGTATTTGAGCGTTCTGAAATCACAAAACGCAGCTTCGAAGTAATCAAGCCTCACAAATTGCTTTCTCTTTTGTCAGCCGCATTTGATGTTGTTTCGTTGCGTCGTTGCCAGGTGATTTTCGACCAATCAACGGGCGCTTCTGCGGCGTCTTGGAAACCACAAGACGTAAACAAACCAGTTAGCCGTGACGTCATAGTTTGAACGTGTAAATTTCAGGTGGATTTTACTATGTATGCTGTGTAGATTTTTAATTTAATTTCACCTTCTTTACACATAAAAGGAATATTAGATTTTTGCTTTTAACTGCTCTAGAAAGAGAACAATCGAAGAAAAAGAAGGCAATTCGAACCTATTCGAACTTTTACGATCAAGCGGGGACTTTTTGCTGCACTTTACGGGTTTACTCGAAACGGAAGCAAGTAATTCCTGATTATAAACAAATTATTGCAGTTACAAAATAACACGATTATCGAGTAAAGATAACACGATTTTATCAATTAGCAAAGGATAAAAGTTAATCCAAATAACTTGTAGCTTGCAACTTTAAAATCTCAAATGGCCTAATGATGGTTTGAACCGAAATATTGCCTTCGAGTTGGGCATATTGTAAAACATGGAGTGGAGTGGAGTGGAGTGGATTTGTAAAACATGGACTGGATTTGTAAAAGGTGGATTTGTAAAACATGGATTTGTAAAAGGTGGATTTGTAAAAGACGGATTTGTAAAAGACAGATTTGAAAAAGGTGGATTTTTCTCTCTTAATTTATTCTCAATTAAATCGTCTCAACGTTAACTCCAACAAACGCTAAATGCTAAATTTCTGTATTCCTAGATCACTCAATTAGCATAAGTGAAGTAAGGCCAAACACGACTCATAAGCTCGTGGCGTGACAAGTGACCTCTAGTTATTGTGACCTTCCGTTATAGTTTCGCTCTCACGAGTATATCTCTTAAAGATTTTCCTTTTTTTATGTGAGATAATTGGGGGTTCTTTGAATATTTCTCTAAGCAATGGTTGGTTTTGAATTAAATGCCATTTGCTCATTAAGATGTTTTTGAGGTTAGGTAACGCCGGGTGGTACGTTGTTACAAAAGGCATAATTTTCTTTCGCACTTTCTCGTTATGTTGTAAAGCCGACTTCCGTTCAGTGAATTTAACCTCGGAGGTTATTTTCTCAATGAGATTGTGGGGGTAGCCTCTAGCTCGAAGGCGTGTTTTAAAAATGGTTATATTCTTATCGAATGATTTTTCTGATGAGTTAGTTCTTAGAAGTCGCAGGGCTTCACCTTTTATGAGTCCTTTTCTGACCCCTGCTGGGTGGCATGAAGAAAAGTGTGTGTACTGGAAAGTCTCTGTAGGTTTAAAGTGAGTGCGGATGTCTAGTATTCCTTGGTTGTGGAATCTCTCGCCTTTGTAGACGGTTGAAGACACACATGGACAAGGGCACATGCCCGAAAGACTTGCGCTATGTCACAAAGGCAAATATTTTCCCTGATGAGGAGTTTAAGAGTGCTATAAGCTCTCAGAAAAGAAGCCGAACGGAAGTTCATAGGCGCTCTCACTAGATTTCACTATCGCCGTGTCGAACGCAACCAGGACAAGTTGCGCAGAGCTAAATCATTCAGCCATTTCTTGACTTCAAGCAAGAAATGTTTCCTGTGATCACAATATGCGACGGCCATTTTTTTTACCCGATACCACCTTGCACGCTTTCTGAAAAATTACCCGAGACGACCGTGCGTGAAAAGTTTCGTCAAATCGAGAACGCTTCACCAATACAAACACATTTCTTACTTTTTTAACAATATTGTTTGTCCTTGTATGTATACACCGGGGAATCCTAGGGTGCCTCCTCGGGTTTTGGCCTCTGGGCCAAAACCCTGCGGGGGCAAACAAAAAAGGAAAAGAGATATACTCGTGAGAGCGAAACTATAACGAGAGTTCAAAATACCTAGAGGTCACTTGTCACGCCACGAGCTTATGAGTCGTGTTTGGCCTGTCAACACTTTACTTCATTTACGATAATTGAGTGATCTAGGAATACTGAAATTTAGCATTTAGGTCATTAACTATTTCTTTCTGCGTTTGTTGGAGTTAACGTTGAGACAATTTAATTGAGAATAAATTAAGAGAGAAAAATCCACCTTTTACAAATCCGTCTTTTACAAATCCACCTTTTACAAATCCGTCTTTTACAAATCCACCTTTTACAAATCCGTCTTTTACAAATCCACCTTTTACAAATCCATGTTTTACAAATCCACCTTTTACAAATCCATGTTTTACAAATCCACCTTTTACAAATCCAGTCCATGTTTTACAAATCCACCTTTTACAAATCCAGTCCATGTTTTACAAATCCACTCCACTCCACTCCATGTTTTACAATATGCCTTCGAGTTGATCTAACTTACTCTGGTACACCACCATGAAGTCCTTTACTTCTTAAAATTGTCGGCTGGCATATCAATTACAGAAGTATTTTTTTGTTTCAAAAAAATAAATGTTTAAACTGAGTGTTGTTTATATTTGAAATTAGGTGCCCACGGCTATATCTGTTTCTTTTTTTTTTTCAGAGCACACAACATTGCAATATACAGACTTAAAACTCTATGTTAATTTATTATTAACTATTACTGATTATTTTTATTTATCATTATTAATTTATATTTAAAATTAAGTGCCCACAGCAACTTCTGTTTCAGAGCACACAATGTTGCAATATACAGACTTAAAAGTCTGTATAATATTTAACAATCATTCACCGAAGTGGAGGCGAATAGTGGTGGATATTTACCGAGCCGCAAAGCAAGTTGAATAACTAGCAGACAAAAACATTACTGGTACTTTCGGTACCCAAAGAGATGCATGAAGCCATTTTGTTTCTCTTTGGCTGCTCGCAATGTTGCAATATACAGACTTCAAAGTCTGTATAATATTATTTATTACTGATTATTTTTCCTTATCATTATAATAATTACAAATTATATCAAGTGTGTGGGTGCGTGAGCCTATTCAGAGCCAGTGTGAGCAAACACTGAAACAAATAGTTTGATTCTGTAGTATGAAGCAGCTACAATCTTGGACAAGACTAGTTGAAACAAATGCATTTTGCATATATTTTTCGCGAATGTCTTGACTTGCAAGCAGGTGAGAAGTATTTTATCCCCCTCTCTCCTACTCAATGTTGTTTCATGGATTTTGCAGGTAAACATACTTTGTTTGCACAACACAACAGCATTGACAACATTGAAATGGGTGAGGGCTGAAAAGCTGATCTTTGGTTCCTAAATTGGTGGAAAGCTTGCCAAGTATTTCATCAGCTTTGTCCAAGATTGTAAAAGTATTGCTACTCCCCTCCTACCCTGGGTGCCAGAGGGTTTTTGTTTGTTTTGTGGCAACAGTGGGCGGCGAAGCCGCAATCGTGAACGAGCGAAAAATACTAAATACTAAAAACTAAATACTTTTTTCGCTTGTTCACGATCGCGGCTTCGCCGCTCACTGTCACCACAAAACAAAACAAAAAAAAACCCTCTGGCACCCAGGGTACTCCCCTCCCCGGCCCTGTCCCCTGGATGAAGGCTAGGCCATTCTATTTAATTCAATCATAAATTCGCAGAGATAGAGATATTTGGCTGTGATGATGCAAACTTGATCGATATCGGAAGGAATTAAAATATTGTGCAATGGAAATATTTTGAGCAGTTAGTTTTCAGGTCATCGCGTCATCTTATTGAATAAATGCTCTTAAAAAATATTCAGCATTAGTTAATACATACTGTGCACTCTAGTTGTAAACATTTTGTAGATTGCAAGGTTTTTAACACACATGGAAAGTCATATGGCTCCCAGGGGTGTACTCTGGTGATGGGGAGAAGCAAACGGAGTCATTACCCCCTCCCCCACCCCCCCCCCCAAAAAAATCCCTTAGACTTGAAGCAAAACCCAAAAATTCCCTGAACCAAAATAAATCCCTGTCCCTCCCCCCCCCCCCAAAAAAAAAAAATCCTATGTTGAATTTTTGAACAGTCAAAATACTAAAATACTTAGGAAAAACTTCAAGGATAAACAAAAACCAACAGTACAAATGGCTTCCCATTTTTTTTATCTCCAATCAATCTACCCCCAAAAATACTATCCTAAAAATAATTTTCTTGCCCAAATAAATCCCTAAATTGCAAATTTCAAAACAAAATTAATACTACTTATTATTTTTCAACAAATTGCCACGATGCCCAAATACAGGTCAAGGCATCCATCTGTCATTGGTATATAACAGCTATTCTACGATACATGTACGTTGCCAAGATTAATATAAAGTATCACAAAACACTGCATAGCCACATTTTGTTAGCTGTTAAATACTTTTCACTGACAATTTTTTTGCATAATGTGTGGTTCCAAAAAATTATCGATACCTCTCCCAAGGATGGTTCTTTGCTTTGGACCCTCCCACCCCCTGGAATTTCCAGTTTAGCTTCATACTTTCTTTTAAAAACTTGGTTTATTGACTTCCCCTTTGGAATTTCCAGTGACCATCCCTGGGGTGGGTATGGATATTTTCTGGAACCACACAATCATACAATTATCCTGCTCAATCTCTTGGAATATGCCATCTGATTTTAGCAAACTCGGTCTACAGCCTCATATATTGGCTAAGAATTAGGTGATATTCCACACAAATTTGCAGGGCAATAAATATTTATTCAATATTTATGCTACATGTGCCACTGGACGATCCCATTTCTTACCTTCCAAGTCTGTGATGGGTTTCCATTGAATTGTTAATCTGATATGGGTTCTCTGAATAAAGAAAATAGGGTCAAATTTACATCTTTCTGCTTATCTAAATCAGGCTGTTTTAAAATGTGCAAAAATAAATAGTGTATGTTCTGGTATTGTCATGTACAAGTGGATTAAAAAAAACATTCTCTTTACTTCAGGTCAGAGATGGGGCATATACACTTCTGTCTGAGAGGGAGTAGTAAACTTGAGCTGTTTTCGGCTCCAAGTCCCTAGCAGAAAACTTCTACCCAATATAGCCCTTAGTGATAGCTCCCCTACAGACACAAAATATCTCCTTCAGAACATTTGGAAAGAAACTGCATGAATGCAACCAGCCACAGTTGGCTTGGAGGAAAAAAGGGGGATGGGGGAAAGGAAGTCTACATGAGAAGGGGCCAGGGTAAGTGGGATAAATTATTTCTCAAAGTGATGGTTACCATATTGGAACAATTTGGGATAACTGGCAAGAGAATCTCAGCACAAAGAGCAGGGCTTGGAACCATAAAAGTATGGGGAACAGTAAGTTCAATTTGTCTCATTTCTTCTCTCCCCCCCCCCCCCCCCCCCTTGAATATGCCCCCTATAACAACTCAGACAACATGCTGGACATTTTTTTCCAGCTAATCGAATTATTTCCAGGATCATAAACAATAAAAAAAAGAATATGCCCCAAGGGTCAACCTGAGGTATTGTGAAAAGCGTGAAGTAATATTTAACACTTTCCCATGGAAATGTAGGGAGATTTTATGTGGCAAAGTCCCCTGTTTACATTATTTTCCTTTATGGGAAAATCCCTTATAAAAACCCCTTCATGTGCAAAAACCTCTCATGTATCGCTTACCTTTATATCATGACATATAAAGAATAATGGTCAATGATGCGTGGAGCAAGATTCTTGAATGCAGCCGGCAAGGTTTTTTTCAAATTTCGCGGAAAGACCCGCCAAACTCCGCAAATTGTCCGCAGAATTAGTTGCCAGGCCTTCACATTGAGCCCACAGTAAAACCGCTGTCAGGGTGTTCAAGATGGCGGACGGGGATGACTTGAAGTTGTGAGTTTGTGTAGCTTTTTATCTGTAATGTCTTCGTTACATACGGTTTGATGTTTGACGTTTGTTTCTTGACGTTTTAGGGAAATTACTGTGCCTTTTACCACGGAATCTGAAGCGCAAATTGCGTACAATTCCCTTTCTGTGGACCCAGAACCGAAACGAGGAGGAGCAAAGAAACAGCTGACTGTTAAAGGAAATGTGTTACATGCGTAAGTGTATCGAAGTGTCACATGTTTTCTATTCGTGCTCCTAAAAATATTGTGCATTAGGCACCATGCCATGTATATTACTGGGTAAGATTTGCCCCCATGCTTACCGTATTTTCTCAATTAAACGCCCCCGGCGTTTATTTCAAAATTGGCCTTGTGGACCCGGCGTTAATTTGAAGCCGGCGTTTATACGGGGCCCGGCGTTTATTTTTTGAATGCAATTTTCTGAGTCTTTGAGGATGATTATTACCAAAAGATATTACAAAACTGTAAACTTCATTATGAGCTGAATAAAATTATTATTATTATTATTATTATTATTATTATTATTATTATTGAAATGGTACGATTTCTGTTTGTTTCGAAGATCATCAAAGATCAACACCCACAGTCACCCGGGAGCACATGAGTAACAGTCATTGACATTGACTTTGTTTTGTTTGAACATTGACATTCAGTATGAAGTTATTTCTCTTTATTCCCATGCAATAAAGGCTGATAGTGACTATACCCTACATGTTTACTAGTTTCTGGCATCAAGAGATAACGTCCGAAAAAAATTGCATAGGATTGGTTCGATTTTGTTCGATTGGTTCGAAAATCAAACTCACAGCAAAATAGATGTTCGATTGCCGAACCCAATCAAACACCAATCATTCGATTGAGTTCGATTGGATTTCTGTTCGGTTTTGTTCGATTAGATATGCCAGAATAAATGTCGGAGACATCCCAATCAAGTTCTCTTCCAGTCTTTCCTTCTCTTGTTAAACACGGTGGCTAAAGTGAGACAGGAATCCTACCAAGCCAACAACTTGGAACAAGGCAGCCTTGAAGTCCCTACTCTGTATTAGAAACATGATGTTGTTTCTATGGTTTTATCGGGTCATTTAATCGTGGATATCAACGAGCTGATACTAAAAGAACAGTATTTTTATCAATGTTAAGCTTCAGTACTGTTCAAAATTAGAAGAAAAAAATGTTGCAGCCAAAGTAGTAGTGCACAACCCTCTAGTCTTGCTATAGCAATGCTATAACAAAAAGCAAAATAAACAACAAAATCAGTGTTTTATAATTTCGGTTACCGGTAACTGCATTAAGAAAGAAAAGTAAGAATAAAATGCAGAGTAAGCAAGAACACCAATCTTATATTATTTACTAGATTTAACGTCACCGAATTTGTTTGAAACAAATACTCCACCAGGGACTTCTTGGAATTAGTATCGATTTTCTCAATCGATAACAATCATAATTTTTTTCTGACTTAGATTGTTATTGGTTACCAATTTCAATTGATATCAATACAATTTTGTATCGACTGATTTCCAATATCGGTTTCTATGGATTGACTACGCCAGGACTAAATATACACACATCCTGAACATGCCAGCTGCAATCATTAAACTGTGGCATGGGTAGCAGGAAGTTTCACTCCAAATTGAGTCCGCACCCACCATTCAAAGTACACTTACTGCATTCGCTCTCAAGACCGAATTCACTCCAAATGTAGACCTAGAATATTTCTCGTTCTTTAAGTGTGAGAAATTTGTGACAATGTTGGTGATGGGAGCAAACTCAAAAACAGTAGTGAGTGAACGAGGTAAACTGCATGCATTATTCTTATAATGTACAGGAAAGCGGTAAATGAGTTGCCTTCTTTTTTTCATTTCAATCAATTTTGATTTGTAAGCAAACAAGTAGTTTCTTTGACACAAACCAACATTTAAGTATCAAAGTAGTGGCTACAGACTAGAGTATAAAGCAGATCTCTTGTAAATGTATGTTGGTTTTAAGACACTTCTTTTCTTTTTTTCAGAACAATTCAATCTTCTGAAGCCAAGACATTGCGAGTCTGTGCAAATGCATTCCTTGACCATTTAACTTTGGTAACAGAAACAATTGAAGCATTTGGACCTCCTCTGGAAGGGTGAATACAAACTGAGAACCACCTGTCCTGAAACAGATCAGCACCCAGCCCTTGTTACCTTTGCGTGGTTTCTCATGTTCAGGATTGTTTGGAATGAGTTGCACTTGATGACAGTGTGTTGTGACACTCTACTGAAAAAGAAAATTAACCCAGCCTCCAAGCTAAAAGTTCTCTTATGTACTAGCTAACAAACTTTGCATAAATTAAACTGCCATTTCTCCACTGACAGAACGTTTTAATACCTAGCAGAATAAGCTTACAAAACCAAATTTTTGCACTAAGAAAGTTTTTTATATGATCCGGGATGCACTGAATTTATATTAGCTGTCCTGTATGCTTACTGTACTTATCCTCCTCATGCCCTGAAGGATGCTTGAGGCCTGTGTGCTTACATTCATCATAATTAGATGAATAAATAATACGAATCTGGTCCAATCTTGAATTAAGAAAGGTGACACTGCATCCACAGGACACTGAGTCCTAGGCACACATGAAAACTGCTACTTCAATGAAGAGTACAATACATCTTTCAGGAAAGGGAATCATCAAGCATCCCATTCTTAGGGATTCCGCGAACCTGTCATAAAATTCAAGCACTTTCCCAACCTCAATGGGAGAGGAGAGACCCTGGGAACAAGGCTGAGACTTTCCTGAAGAGAACTTTTGGCAAAAATTTAAGTAATTTTCAAGGGTATTATAGAAGGTTATGCAACGTTCAAGTTCATGAATGCTGGGCATACAGACTATTAATAATAGCAATAAACACATTAAATGTCATTTTTATTGTGCTGTGATTTTCTACCTTGTAAAGGTGTTCATTACGTTAATATGTTAACATGATTTAAACCTGCAACATGGTAACCACATAAAAAAACAACGCTAAATGTTTGTAGTAAAAATAATTAACAAGCCATTGCAATACTGTGCAAGTAGACTGGCTAAACTTCAGACAAATTGCTTTAAGCAAACTCTTTTTCTATGTGTTGTAATTATTGAAATGTAGCTATATCCCTAATTGGAAACTATTCTTTAACAATTTATTACTGTTGTTCTTAAATATCATACCTAATTCGTAGCATAACTTTGTATTATTTTATGTCTATATGCTACAATACACAACAGCAGCATTAACTTTTCTAACTCTCTACATTATAGAACTAAGTGTATTATTTAGTCTACTTTGGATACTTAAGAAAGAACCAATAAATAGTGGTCAATCTTTGTAAATATGCACCTACATAACAACAGAAATGATCACTGAACAAAAATTTACAAGTGAATGCCATTACTCATGTAGTGGTCCCAAGTCAAATTTCTCAGAAAAAGAATTTTCTGAGCCCCCAATGCGAGTCGAACCCATGACCTTCCAGATGGAGGTGAGACGCAGTATATGACCTCACTAACCACGAGTCTCCCAAAGCTCAGTGGTTACAGTGTCCAACTGGTATCTGGAAGATCATGGGTTAAAATCCTGTTTATCCAGGTCACCATTCAAATTGTCATTACTCATGCTGATGCAGGTCTAAAACAATAAGGTCTTGTTTTAGTTTCATTTTGCTAATGGAAGATAAAAACAAATCCTACATTCCTATTTTGCATAATGCAAAAAAGTCGTAAAAAGGAGTGTACTGATTGACACAACAACACTGTCACCATACACAATAACTGCACAACTTGTATTAAGAATCCATCATTCGATCATGCTTGAAAAATAAAATTTTATCAATTCTGGCTTGATAAGACAACTTGTAAAAAATGTGCAAATGACGCCATATACCAAGCTCAAAATATATATTCTCCTAACGATTGTCATGTGTTTCTATTATTAAAGTTCTGAGAAGTTGGTGGTCCAACATGCCAGTTGCTGATTATTGACTCCCTTTCTTCTCATCGCTTTTGTGTTTGACAGTGTATTGATATCGAGTTTACATAAATGAAAGTATTATACGTATACTGATCGATATACTTCACAAGTGTTGTGTTACCCCAGCATCTCTAAGCTATTAATACTATATCAGTGATATTAATGCATGACCATTTAAAAAATAAAATTCTAGACAACAGCCAGGTATTTTTCTTAAAGGTGGCCAACACTCTCCACTTGTTTCAATTAGAAAGGAGGAGTGACTGTTAACAATCTTTACATAATTATTATTGTCTTCGAACATGAAAAACATGATTGTGAATCTCATCCAGATAATGAATGCCATGCATGCGATTTGAACATTTGAAAGAGGAGTGTTGCAATCAGGCTTCAATCACTGTAAAAAATAATATAACAAGATTCAGATTGAAGAAGTTCTTAAATATGCCTTATTAATGATTTTTAATTAGCGGAAAATGGGCAGGGCACAAGAGTATAACAACTTTGAATTAATTATATATAAGGCAAACCAGGAATTTTTGAATGAATCAAAGCCAGATGGAGAAAGCAAAATGGCAATAACAAACCAGACAGAAGCCCCCCATCCCACTGCCAAAAAAACCCATTCAAGTCAGCTTGGGGGGAGGGGGCCTTGGGATTTGCGGTTTTGGTCATCTTTTAGATCAGTTCTCGCACCAAAAAAAAACTGCGGTTTTTCAGTTTTGTCCTCTGTTGCAGTTTGCAGGTTTTCCTTTTTTTAGCATTTGGTTTTCGGTTTTCGCCAAATATACTAGCAGTTTTTTCGGATTTGGTAATCATTGTGGTTTTGGGTTTTTCCCATTTGGTTTCTGGTTTCTCAATTGTGCACTCCAACCATGTCCCAAGACACTGTTAAGGCGTTACAGTAAACCTCTTGATGGTTTTAAGTTCAAAACACAAGTTTAAAAAAGCATAATTTAGCTCGTTACTGATGAGAAAAGAAAACAAATGTCTAAAACCCCTTTTCTCCAAAAATCTTCACATGTATATGGGCTAAGGTTTGGGATTTTGTGTGCGGTTTTCTGTTTTGATTGGAATTTATTGCGGTTTTGCATTTTTGTGTGGTTTTGCGGTTTCTACTAGGTGCCAATGCCCTCTCATTTTTAGTCCAAGGTTGAATTATAATCAGTATAGAGTAGGAGAATATTTGTCACTTGTTTTTGAGCAAATTGAGCAGGTATATACGTAGTTGCATGAATACTATCTAGAAGCTGTAAATGTCTAATCATAAGATATGGTTGTTGCAAATTGTTTAGGGAGTGGGTTGGATGATGACTTCACAGCATTCCAGGCTGATACCTCAGTTAAAGGTTACTTACCCAGAGCTGACATAATTCATAATCCAACTCAGTTACCTCAAACAGAAATCATTGCAAAACCAAGTTTTGGTTGATGCAAGATTAACTCTATTCACACTGATCGAGGGGGACGTTGAGGTTTGCAGCATTGCAGTATTGGCCAATTTTTCATGCGGTATTTCGGTAATTTTAATCCTGAATTGCATTATTGCGGTATTCTCCAATGCATTTTCTTTTGAGTTTTTGTCGACGATAGTCCGTACAAAAACATATCCTTCACTTTTTTCCTACATATACCATTTTTAACCGTTTCTGGTCATTGTGGAAGCATCTTGAAACCGCCTTATTTTGTGTTACATTTAATCTGCAATTTAAAGCCGTTTTATCGTTTATTTCTGTCCTCATGTCAACAAATCTGCCAGAAATTACGGTATTTTCCTAATTTTTTTTGCGGTATTGCAATATTTACCAAATATTTTCACGGTAATGCAGTGTTCAGCAACCCCCAACGTCCCCCTCCACACTGTATGCTAATTATCTCAGGTATAAATACTACCAGTGTAACATCCTTGTGAAAAGACATGACTCTGTTTTAGAGTTAAAATATTGTACTTCAAAATTAATCACGCAATAAAAACAACAATCGCACATCTGTGGGCCGTCGATGGGCAGCTACACATATTTTCCATTTGAGACAAATACAATTGCCAGGGGAGGGAGTGAGGCAAACGATACCACACACGAGATTACAACATAATGAAATGAAATGCGATTCCTAGTTATGTACAATACATGCTATCATTAACTTGTATTAACTATTAATACCACTTAAATGTTGCATCAGCCAAAACTTGGTAGTGCAATGATTTCTGATCTTGAGCTCGCCTTTTTCTTAACTATTTTCAAAATTATTGGATGGTTTTGGATTTAAGCCTTACCTTGTTTTTAAAGAAGTTTAATATCTACTTCTTCTCTTTCTTTTCCCATTTGTAAGTGTCACTGTAAGTATATCCACTCTCTTTGATAATTGTATCAGATTCAGAGGGACCTCGGCTGTTAACAAAAGGAACAAAGCCATTACCGGTAGTTCTGGCACTAATGTACTCTAGCTTCTGTTGCATTAGACATACTACTGACTAAGACACTTACCAGTACTTTGCAATATTACAGAAACATAGTTCACAGCTCTGGTGAGAATTCACCAAGAAATTGCAAACGGCAATTCTCTACCAACTTTAGGATTGCTGAAAGTCATGCACAGTGTAAGCAATGGAGTGTTAAACTAGCTGTAGCTCAAGAAAATAAAACCCTGATAAATATTGGTAAACAAAATTGAACACAGGACTTTATTATTTACCTGCCAAATTTATATGGAATTGGTTTGATTTTTTCCTTCTCAATCTGGTGCAGAATAGGAGTGAAAATCCTCCAGGCCTCAGCAAGCTCATCACTGAAATAATTCAAATTATATAAATAACACTCCAGTCCCAAGCTCAAAACAGATGTTCTCCTACAGATTGGCATTAATTGCCATTTCTTAGTTTCTGTTCTGAGAGTTTTTTGGTAAATCATGATCTGCAATAACTACTATATTTGATATCCTTGGGGTGGGCCAGGGTCACTGAATGGATGATTGTTACATAATTATGCTGGTGCAGTGCGCCACTAAGTCACCCAAAAGTAAAACCCAGAATTTCTGGCATAATAATGATGATGATGATGTTGATGATTTAAATAAAATTAATATAAAATAATAATAAATAAAGCTATATACATGCATTTCCCAGCTTATTTATTATATAGCACTATTAACACACAGTTTTAACCAACTTGAGCCAATACAATACATCAGTTATATAACATTACAACAACAACCAATAAAACATTAAGGCACCAAGTAGTAAATTTGTGACTTGTTAAGCTCAAATATCGTTCAAATTTAATATAATGTACTGTGGGTAATTTCAATATTATATCTAGTCTACCTTCTGACAAAATGAGCCTGGTTTCCAGAAAACACATCAAGGATGAGCCGTTCATATGCGTCAGGCATCTTGACATGCTGTTAATTAAAAAAAGTTTTTTTGTTTTGTTTTGTAATTTCTTTTAATACGAGTGGTTTTAAAGTTTATTAAGGATTAAGACATTCCAATGTAAGTTGACCAATGTTTGGCTGTTTGGCTGCTTGGTCAATCTTTAATTTTTTTGCAAGTTACATAAATGTGACACTGTGACAAGCAGTTGAGCATCAAGCCAATTTGCTTAAAGGCTGCTGTTCACTGAACCCTCCCCTTCCAGGAGGGTGTTGTAATTCATTTGATGTATTATTGTCAACAAATAACATACAGTGTATCTTTCTGCATATGTCAAATCCAACTCTGATTCATGGGGTTCAAAAGACATTCCAGCTTCCTTGATCATCAACTTCACGTAAACAGCCTGCAAAATGGAAGCAAATTACTAAATGTTAATTAACCTATAAATTACCTGGTACTTTATTGATTGCTGGCGAGCCCTAGGGAGGCAACAGACTATTCTTTACAATAGCGAGAAAGAGCCAAAATTTGCCGGATGTAAGATCTTAGACATGCGCAGTCGATTGCGTTTTGTATATCCAGGGTACGGGCGTTGGCATTATTACGTCAAATGCATAAAGACTTCTGGTAGTTGTAGTAAAGATCACTCCAAATAACGATGAAAATGATAAATTACTCTGAAAAGCAAATGACAAAATTATCATGCGTAAATTACGCAATCTGCATTAGCATGTAACTGGGTAAGATATGATAACATTTTGACATTGATTCATTGTGGAGCAATATTCCCTTTTGTTACTCGCGCAGGGCTCAAAATAACAGCCGGTCAACGGACAATGTCCGGCCAAATGACGATTTGTCCGGACAAAATTTTTATTCGGCGGTCATTTTGACCAGTCACCTCTTCCCGACGTATCTAGGAAGATCGAAGAAGACTCTGCTCGCAGGGTAATTTTGTCAATCCCCTAGCTTGAAATGGGATACTGGTATCGCATGATACAGGAAAAATATCTTAAAGTCGATGACGTAAATCCTTTTTACTGGACACAGTTGACATGAAGCCGTTGGCATTTCCTTTCTTCCTACATGCCGAGCAAAGGCACAGTTATCTCACTTGTAGCATGGGCATATGTTCTATTACTATTTAGTGTTTGGTAGTAAAGACCAGTAATTAAAGAGTGCTTACAACCAAGATCATCTCCACCCGTAAGTCGTTAACTAATGTAAAACTATGCAGAGTAACATAACATTACGGCTACTGAGCATTTTGTTTTATGTAGAGTAGAATGCAGAAGAAATGGAAATTTAAAAAGTGAACATAATAAAATGACACTTTTAGAGATCAAAACATTTAAGCTTAAGGACGTTTGCGCTAATTGTTTTTGCGCATCCTTACTGCGCACGTAATTCATGTCGCAACGTCACGCCACGTCATGCAATGAGTGCGCGTGCTGAGAAAACTTTCCAAAAAAATATAGGGCTGGTAGCTGTTGCTGCAATAACTTCGCTCGCAGTTTACTCTCTCGAATGGTCGGTGACACCCAATTTTTTTTTGATAGGCAGCTTTGTTTTGCGATTCTCGACAGATTGTAAAAAAATGAACAAAAAGCCAATGTGGGAAGTCGACAAATTTTTAATTTTTTTGCCCACGCGGCATGAAATCTTGTCCATCTTTCAACTGCTAGGCGAGTGCAAATGTGATCACTAAACGATAAGATTTTCTAAAGAAGCATCACCAGTTGAATCAGTTTGCTTAATAGATCCCCTAAAACAATATTTAGACAAGAAAATTGCATTTCATGACTTTATTCGCATTATTTTTGGGCAAGCAGGCACTGTCGCCATTGTCAGAAACGAAGGCCGATTTATAAGATTTTAAGGTGATCTTTCGGACATCTTATCTCCGAAACGAATTCGGTGACCCCCCAATTTTTTTACATTTCTGACATGAGTAACTCATAAACTCACAGTGGTGAAAGTTTAAGAAAAAAGTCAATGTTAGAAGATTTTTGCGCGAACGTCCTTAAGCCTTACACTCTTTAACAACGAGTGTTTTAGCTTATGAGGTGAATTTTTGGCAGAATAGGCTATTGCTTCAAAGTAAATACTCAATATTTTGACCGGTCAAAAACGAGACATGACCGAGCAAAAATTGATTTGGCCGGTCAACATGACCGGTCAGTATTCAAAAATTATTTTGAGCCCTGCTCGCGTCAAATTATAAAATTCCACACAATTTTCATGCTTTTTATTACCTTGAAATGGCTTTGATTGCGCAACTGAATTCGTCATTTGGCAGAGAAATTTAACCAGCGCGCACGTCCGTTGAAAGTAAGAAAATTGTGCGAAATATCAAGGTAGAAACCACAGCCACAATGTTTATTTGCATTTTTAGACCTTTTTCAACCAATTCCGAGAGACCTTAGCAAACTAACACACAATCGGTGATATTTGTTCATTGTTATTTGGCGCGAACTTTACTACAACTACCAGGTATCTTTACCCGTTTGACGTCATAATGCAAACGGCCTAGCAAGAACACAAGAACAATTTATATACAAGTAAGTCATTGACGACACTGGAAATACATTAACTATAGGTTTCCTGGGTCTCTTAAACCAAGTTCTAGCATTTGCTACGTTCTTATCTTAACTCAAGAAAAATGTTTTGGGCCTGTGTTGTATTTTCTGTATTTTCACAAAAACCTTTTAAACTAAACTAGTTGGAAAATCGTCATTCTCTTTTAATAAGGCAAACCAACCCCTAAATTTCCCCTATATTTCATATCGTATTATCAGTCACTGATAATTATATCAATGATATCACTTGAACGCAAATTCAAACTTGGCTATTAAGCTGGATGAAGGTTTCATAATGAAATGCAAGTACATTATGATAAAACAGTATCTAAGACCTTTTAGGTGTATTTTTCAGAAATACCTCATTTGGCTGAAGTCTAACCACTAACTCATTTCGTTTGCACCTTCCTTCAAAGATGTCTCCAGGTGCATCGGTAAACTGAATACGAACCTCAGCTTTTCGCTCATTCAGGGCTACAGAAGAACAAGTAAAAAGCACAATGAACCTAAAAGGACAAATAGACCTGTACGACACACACTACAACAAATTTTAATAGACTTCATTGCCATTATTAAAGTACTAAATATAACAAGCACATAGAAATAAAGGAATTTTTTAGTCCAATTATTTCCAAATTGGACAAGCATGCAGTCCTGATACCTATTAAATAATAGCATCCAAAAATAGATGGACACAGAAAATGTTTGACCCTCAAAATTAGAGAAAAAAATTGAAAATACATAACATTTTGATCGATTGATGGAAAGTATCCAGACTTTGCTCAAATTGGACAGTCTTTTTTTCGACTATTTTGCTTGGTTACCAAGGAAAATGGTAAGAATTGGGATCATTGGGTTAGCACTCTCTGACCCACATTTTTGTATACTCTCAAGGGACTGTTTTAATTTGTCAAGGGAATACTTTTCACTGTGGGTGATAAAAACGTCACTGGATAGGAATGCGTGAGCAGTTCTCGAGCAGAAGTGTTATTTTCACGCGTCGCTTGTCATTTAGCCGGTCTAGCCTTTTGCAAACTATAGGTAGGTATTTTTTAAAGAAGTGTGCTATTCATCGATTGAATTGCTTAGTTTTACATGCTTAAAAGCTGCTGCAAATCTTCATTGTCAAAGGATATTGGCCAATGCTATTTTCTATTGTTACAAGTCTATTGTTTGTCGTCTTCATTGAAAGAAGTATTTTTAGCTCATCACGTAATCTTATGTTTTGACCACAATTCACGGACTTGATCACGACTTAATGCAGCTTCTCAAGACTTCAGACAGGAAAATGGTAATGTACAATATTGCTTCGAACTTAAATGGAATTTTTAGAAGGATCGGTAAAGCCACTTAGTGAAAAATTGACTGCAAAAAGCCGTCAGGCTAAAATTAAACTTACGCTTTAGCGTGAATAATGCAGGATCTCACGGCTTCAAAAATATGCAGAATTTTGAAGCTTTGATACATTAGTAGCTACATCTTGAAATGAGAATTAATCTGAAACAAAACTTCCTTCAAGTTTCTTTCATTTGCCCAGTTTACATTTGGAATTTTAGGCTTCTGAAGCGTATTGATTTGAAAAGCGCATGGTGACATCTGATATGTAGCGTTCGGCTGACTTACTGTACCATCGCGTTTACGACCTTTTATATGCAAAGATTTACTACAGTACTTCGGAAAATGCAAACAAGTATTTTTTTTGTTATTAGTTATAGTGATGGATAGCATAATTAAAAAGCAATCTGAGTGTTAATTTTGTGGAAGGAATTCAGAAGTTTTCCGCTATCTCATGGCACCATGATTCGCAAATTATTATCTCCAATTACCGCTTTTCTGTACCAAGATAATACCACTGGTGGTTAAATAAATGTCAGTGACAGTTATACAGAATGAAAACCTACCTTTCACCAGAGTGTTTTGAACTAGTGTTATATTTTGTAGAAAGAGATCGTGTTTTTGCGAGTTATTAAAATGACGCGCGGAGGTGAAGAAATTAACATTTCAAATCATGAATTGGTCTTTCAGCATGTCTAGTTGTAATAAACGTTTACTTCAGAAAGGAATTATTTGGCTGAATTTAGTACGCATATGGTATATTTTTTCCCACTCGCACGTTTGTGTTAAATGCTGTAAAAGAGCCAGGAATTGTTTTTTTTTTTTTTTTTTTTTTGGGGGGGGGCGTGGGTGAGCGCTAATAAAAGCCTTCTGGACTGTGAGTCAATGGGTTAATGCATCACAAATCGCTTTCAATACTAACATTTCCCCAACGCATACTCCATGCGAAATAGTCGAATCTCGAAGAGATCTTTGATTTTCAAAAAGTATCCTATTTATTTTGAATTTCGACAGTTGGCAGAAATTAATAAAAAATTTATCTGTTGACAATATTGGATATTTAACTGACAGCAATATACTGGTTATTAAATTTTGTACATTGTATCTGTAATGGGTGTTCAAACTTTCTAAACACGGTGGACACTCTAAGATGCCTCACATTTAAAAAAATACCTTTGCCACACTTGAGAATAAATGGAACTCCTGCAGAAGAAAAAGAAGAAAGGTTAATATACAGAGTCTAATTGACCTGACCCTCAAAGTCTAGTAAAGCCAGCTCAATTCTCAGTTGTCAGGAGCATAGCTAGGGGGGGTTCTGGGGTGCCCGTGACCCTCTTTTGTGAGATTTTTTTAAAATCATCTTCAGGTGGCAAAAACCTGTGAATCCAAAGAATCAACATGCCACAAATCTTTTCCAGTGCTAGATAGTTACATACTCCATTTACAGGACTGAACATCGCAGTGCACCATGGAACTACCCTGGGTGTGACACAGTGACCCCTTCCCCGCCTTTGGAAAATTCTAGCTATGCCCCTGGTTGTATCTTAAACTCTGTTACAGAAGGTCTATATTCCTATTATTTTGAACAAAGTAGTTTCCCTGTTGTTGCTACAGGAACTGTAGATACATGTAACTTCATGGGTGTCTCTTGATAAAGTTCTAGCAAGCTGATCAAGACTGCTAACAGGGGCCACTAACTAGAAATAGTAGCTACCACTAATTGTCAATTTTTTCTGAAGTGGAGAATAGATTGTAATGGCAACCTTTTTACATGCACCATTCAAATGCAATTAAATATAATAATAATCTTTTATTAGGAAGCCTTCATTCACTATACAGTGGTTTTCAGAAAGGTCCTAACTAAGATTAAAAATACTTAATAAGACTATATACAATAAAATGAAAAAATACCTAAGAATTAAAAACTATTATTAAAAACTAAATTGAATACAAAAGAAAGAATTAACTAACAAACCTACTTAGAACGCTACGCTTAAAATTTACAAGATCAGGAGCATTTCTGGTGTCTCTGTCTAGGTTGTTCCAGTCTTTCAGAGAGTGATAACACACTCTCTGCTTTCCCCAATTTTTGGTTACATGAGGTAGCCTAAGCATGTCTTTATTCCTTGTGTTATAGCTATGAATGTCCCTGTGAGCTAGTAACTCCATAGAGTGATCCATAAGTCCATTAATACACTTATAAACATATATGCAGCGATGATAAAATCTACGTTGTTCTAGGTTAAGCCACTTTAAAGCTACGAGGGCATCAGAAGCTGAGGAATAAAGTTGTCTGTCCAGGATGATTTTCGCGGCTTGTAGGTCATTCATAAGCTCCACATTGTTCTTGTCGCCCCACACAAGATCAGCATAATCAAAAATTGGTAAAACAAGGCTGTTGTAGAAAAGTAGGCGAGCGGTGAAAGGTAACAAATGTACAAATTACATATGTACAGTTGAACCCCTATTAAGCAGCCACCCATTAAGGAGGGGGCTCCACCCCTTATTAAGTGGCCAGGTGTCAAAGTCTTAAAACTATTGTCAGTATAATACTGTGAAAAAAAACCCCTACATAGCAGCTACAATCTCTGACGAAACATGTTGGTACACCAACCCCCACCCCCCTTTCAATGTTGGATTGCATACTGTGGCTGAACTCCTTGTGCATTCTGTTTCAGTTTGTAACCAAAAGAAGGCAGCAGTTGTACACATTAATTATTGCATGCTACGCAACATTGAAAAGGGGGAGAGGGGGAGTGACTAAATATTTTGATGTGTCAAGTGAGTAAAAAACAGTCAGTGACCAAGGTTTTGAAACTGATTGTACTTAGCGGCTTCAGCCACCTTTTGGCTGTCCCAATGTGCTTTCTTCTAATAACTGTCTTCCCATTTTTAGCCGCCAGCGAGAATGTAATATACAAAGTTTGGCTTTGTTTTTAATAAGCTTGGACAGACAAGAGTCTAAATAGTCTAAGAGTCTAAATGTCGCCATTATGTGATTCCTTTCCATGACATTTTACATTGCTGCTTTCAGGGAGTTTTGTAATGCCCGATTCCCTCTATGGCGCGCGCCTGCAGGGATTCACGGTTGTTGTATTCATCATTGCTAAGTCTCGTGCATGGTTTGATGAATACATCTACCATGATTCCCTGCAGGCGCGCGCCATAGAGGGAATCGGGCATTGTAATCTTTAGGTAGCCCAAGTGAGGGAAGTAGTTCCTGTTCCCCTGTCAATACTTGTAGTCTTTTGTATTGCCAAAAGTAAAGGTAAAAAGTAGGGAAATAACGCGGCCCTTCTAAAAGGCCCTATGCTAATTATTAATAATTATTTCTTACGAACCCCTATATATGAAGCGAACAGCCTCTATTAAGCGGCCACCTGCCATTTTTCCCACAGTGGACCGCCTAATTGGGGGTCTATTACTGTATTTGAACTGCAGCATTTGAAACATTTGAGACTGCTTGAGTTAAAGACTTGATATTTGATGTGCCACTGCAGATGCCTGCAGATATGGCCCTATTCTCCCAGAGACGACCTAGGAATTATGTCAAGTAAGTCAAGCAGATGCCTGCATCCAACTTACCATCCCACTTTTCATTGTGTATGTACATCACAGATGTAGCAAATGTTGGTGTGATGGAACCCTTTGGCACAGTGGGGTCGTCAAGGTAACCAAACTTTCCCTCGCCCTCTGCATCAGGATTTCCAATATACTGACCCAGCACAGTATTTTTTAATTCAATTGGGGTCATGCACTTGAGAACTTTCACCTAAATAAAACACAAGTAGTGATATATTACTAATTGTACCTATTGGTAAGTGCCAACGAGCTAGATAGTCATGTTTGTTGATTAGAACAGACAATGAAGACCAATGAATGGTTTTCAATAGAAATTCTATTTGTTTGAAATGACCAACATAATAATGGCAAATTGCATATTAAGTAATTTTGAGAAGTGCGATTTCGTATAAATATAAAGCACAAGCGTCTTATTCTGGAAGTTTGATTACAAAACTTTTTATTTTTTCACACATTAAAAATGTCACAAAATGTGAGCCATAAATGAGGTTTGAATTGTTTACTTACTGTAACTTCTTTCTACCTTAATTCCTTCAACCAACCTTATAAGTAAAAATAGTTTTGAAACACTATTTAAATAATAAAAGGATCTCATTACCTTCTCATTTCGCAGATCTTCAGATCGTTTACTAGCAGGTTTCTCCATGGCAACCAGGCAAAGAACCTGTAACAGGTGGTTCTGCATGACATCCCTACAACAAAAGCATATCGTACATCCACAACATCACATAAAGGTCATGTACATCAGTTCATTCCCCATTGTACATCCACTTCATCACATGTCGACCACAAACATCACTGAGTTCATTTCCCAAAACAGAAATCTTGAATCTATTAGGGCTCAAAGAGAAGCTTGAGCCAGGGCCAGGTTCGTCTCCCCTAGGGGTTTAATTCAAATCTCCAACGAGCATCCCTGCAGCATCCCTTCCCCCCCCCCCCCTCCACTGGGTAATGGCATACATTTATCCCAGCAGGGAGCGCTCCCATATAAAAACATACCTGATAATTCCATATTCGTCAAAGTATCCTCCCCTGCCATAGGTTCCAATGGGTTCTTTGAATGTTATTATAACACTTTTGATACTTTCCCTACACCACACTGGACCAAAGATTCGGTTACCAAACCTATTGAACAACGAAGTAACATAAAATTAAATCAATTGTACTGTTATTTCTTAATTACAATTTTGAAAGATAAAAGGTTAAGGTTAATTCTTGAATTTGCTTTCAATGTGTTAAATACCCTAAAAAGAAATATTATAACTAAAGGTGAAGTGAACAGAGGCTTTTTGTGCAGAGTAGTAAGAGGAGGTAACTTGGAAGTGCACCCCACTAAATAAACTTACTTATAAAATCTCATTATAATTTACTTTGTAAACGTCCTTACTTACTAATTTCTTTGATTCCAGACAGCTAGATTAGCTCTTGCTATTTGCAGGAGGTCTTTAAGTTTTATTTACAAAAATAACTGTGAAAAGTTATTGGAATGAAGTTGGATGAAGGAAGTAGCTTTACGGTCTATAAAAGGTCTTACACAATTCTAAGTGAGAATATGAAAAGCAATGTCTCTCACCTTAACACCATAAGATTTTGAACCATTTCCTTCCCAAGGTAATGATCGATACGATACATAGAGTCTTCTGGAAATAGTGCTGCGAGATGATTGGACAATTCAGCAGAGCTGTCTGAGTCCTTGCCAAATGGTTTTTCTATAACCACTCTGTTCCATCCGCTGAACAAAACATGAATCAAAACACTTCACACACATCCCTGTGAATACTTAAAAGATCTTCAAGTTAAAGTCATTAGCTCAAGATGATCACAAAGATCTTTGCAAGGATCCCTCAAGTCCAACTGAGGAGTTGATGAGGATTTTAATACCAGGATATCTAAAAAAAAATCGTTGCAGGATCTTGCAACATTCATGTATGTGTAGGAACCTCAAGAAAACATATGTATGCAAGATGCTGCCAGATCCTTGAGATTATAGATAGACCCTATCCGTTTGTTAAGAACTAGTAAATAAATATTTCTCCAGCTCACTTACATAATTACTGTTGCTATTTTGTGAAAATCTGCTACCAATCAGTGCTAAATCAAACTCCACTTATTTCTTTTATATGTAGCTTTACTGACAACTACATGATTTGAAATACCCACCCCCCTCCCTCCCATCTCTAACAAACTCCCCTCTCCATTAAGCCCCTCCCCACTGACAAAAGGTCTAAAAAAATTAGTTAATTCTTTCAAAACCATCCTCGGAAACCCAGGGCTTCAATGGGGATGAAAGGGAAGTGAGACACTGAGAGCGGGAAAAAAGGAGGGGGAGGGGAGGGGAAGGGAAACGGGAAAGGGGAAGCCCTGGGAAGCTTCTCTATACAGATCATTTCTCGATCAATTACTTTTCTGAGCCGTTATTGGCCTCATTTTTAATTAAATCTAAAATGAGGCCAATGAAAAGCGATCACATGCTGATTTGGAAAATGTTACGAACTCTCGAATTATGGACAAATTAGCATTGTAAACATTAGCGGATGACATGGCCGACACGTTGCAACACCTTCAAAACAAAAGAAGTTGACAGTTCGCGCCCATCACGCGGACACTATATTTATTTTTTCACCAGTTTTTGGTGTTCGCATTTTCGCTACATGGAGTTCTTCAATGCAAGCAAGGAGTTTGCATGTTTCCAAGTGTTAGACAAATGAAAGAGGAACAAAGCCTGATCGTCCGGAAAATTGTAGAGGGAAGAGGTGTGTATGCAGAATTGCCAAGAGGATTCGGACCAAATTTTGCCTGGTGTTTGTAAAGCTTTTAGAGAAGAGACTGGCAAAGATTTGTTCCCAAAATTTCTTTTGGTGTTTGCCGCATGTCCATTTAAGTCAAATATAATGGAATAAGTCCAGTCTTTGAGAAATAACAAGATCATGGCAGCATGTAGGCGAAAGCCCCGACATCAACCGAAAGCTTGCAGCAGGAACAACAGAATTTTGATATCTGGTAAAGATCTTGCCCCAATTTCTTCAGCATAGTACGTCGTTCCGTCATTACCGTAAACACCCGCAGATAAGCCGCACCCTGAATTTGGCAACTCAAATTTTGTCCTCAGATGTTTACTTCATCAAATGTGACTCACTATTAGCAATGAAACAGAATTGAACATCAAAGTCTTACCCACAATTTTAGCGTTTTAATGAGCATCATTTCCTTTAACTTTCACATATTATTGATCTTTTTCTGGTACTTGTTGACAGGTATTTCTTTATTCAACACTTTTTTCCACAGATTTTTGCAAACAAGAACGCGTGTGTTTTCGCTTGTCGAACGTTCGTAGCTTAGTAACCAAGCATTAGATCGAGCACGTTGGTACTAGGCTGAGAACGATGTTTTGTTTACTCAAGTTTCAAGATGGAGATGGAGGGAGATTCTGCTGTTCGTGGCTATCGTGACGAACAAATAGATTTGAAAGCCAACTATCAGAGACAAACTTGTTGCACAAGGAGAGTTTTGTAATCAATTTGTCATCGAAGTGCTAAACAGCAAAGTATGACTACACAAATACTCGAGACTAGTGTGGAATTTTCTCGCTTGTGCAGGCCGGGGATCGATTACTGTTGAAGTTTATTACAGGTCATCGTCAACACTGCAAACAGCTTTGTGGGGGAATGGAAATTTTGTGCTGTGTGACATTTTCCTGTTCTAGAAAAGTGACCATAAACCGCTTAAAGGATGTGCTAACGAAGGCTTCCATAAAAGTGTCAATTCACTGAAATGTACAGCACCTTTTTGAAATGTTCCTGCAGATAAGCCACACCTCCAATTTCGAGCGACGATTTTTGGAAAAAAGGTGCAGCTTATCTGCGGGTGTTTACGGTACTCGAATATTTCAGTCCTACCAATCTAAACTGTATTAAACAAAAAACTTTAACAAAGAGAAGCAAACTGAAAATTTCTAAATGGTCGGAATGCAAGCAAAAAATCGAAGAGCAGCAACAGTTTGATCTGTTATGCTTGCGGACAAAAGCCACCGAAAACGATTTACTGGATATCATCTGGTCAGTAGACATATCTTGCTGTGCAGTTTTGAAGGTGCTAATTGAACCTTGCCGGTTCTTTTTTCATAAGAGTGCTTCTGTTTCACACCTCGTTAATGGTGTTTGCTCTTCGATCGAGAAATGATCTGTATAGAGAAGCTTCCCAGGGCTTTCCCTTCCGTTCCCCTCCCCTCTCCTTTTTTTCCTGCTCCCAGTCTCTCCCTTCCCTTCCCATCCCCTTTGAAGCCCTGGGTTTCCGAGGATGTTTTCGAAACTTGATTAAACAATAGACAGTTTATAAATCTTAATCTTTTTAGACATCATTGATTTATTATATCTAGTTTTTTTTCGATCCTAGAATTTTAGAAATTAAACTGTCTATTATTTAAACAAGTTTCAAAAGAATTAACTATGTGTATAACATACTTTGAGCCCATGCAGTGCTTTTTGATGTTCTCAGATGCATCCATGAATACAGACGGAGGTAATGCAAGGTAAAACAGCCTGTTGACAGCATTCTTCCCCTTGCCTAGTTTCTCAAGTTCTTCGTTTAACTTTTTAAAGCCTGACTGTTCATTGTAAGGGCCTTTCACATAACAACAATTCTTGAAAAATTCTGCCACTTTGGTCTTTTCATCATCTTTCAGCTGAAAATAAGAAAATAAATAACTAAACTGTTAAAGTAAGTCGACACTGACATCTGGCGAACTGCATTACTATCCTCTAGCTACTGGGACTGGAGATTACGGTTGTGCTTAAGGTGGCTCCCAATATTCTTCGGCATATTACAGCTGGCCCAATGTTCTTGCTAAGAAATGTTTGCTTTAAACCAGTTATATAAAGCTTTTATCAGCTAACAGAGTCAGATCCAAATAACTTCAAGATTTGTTGCCATGGCAACCTGTACAAAGGCCAAAACTACCCTCTTTTGACTATTTTAGGCCAACAATGGAAAACCTACCAAATAAAAGTTCTGTTTTTATATTTTTTGCAAACCTTTAAGAATTCACACCTTTTCCTATCATTGAATTCATTTTATTCTCTCATTGAGTAAAAAAATATCCATCTTATATACACTAATTAAAAAACCGGTAAATCAAGTTGTTAAATCACGGGTTCTATACAAACAAAACAGTGAAGCGCATGACCAACTAAATTACGTAACAGATACACATGAAGAATGTTTGTGACACAAACTAGCATAACAAAAATTTTTGCACTTTTTTGTTAAAAAATCTTTCTCCTTTGTTATGGGATTACACTTACTTTCATGAAAGGCTCAACTTTGGCTCTTAATTTGAGTACACAGTCCCCAACCTGTTAATAAGCCTCTTTGAAAAATATGCTTAATCATTACACTTACTTTCATGAAAGGCTCAATCTTGGCTCTTAATTTGTCGACTGTCAAATCTGATCGAGCATAACCAATGATCTTGGTGTTTTTGGGCATGAGATCATCTCTGTATAAATACCTAGTAATTGAAATGGAAAGTGTATGTTCATTAGGTATAATGAAACTGATTCTGATCACACTAAATCCAATACACCATATTCAAGTACAAAAAGTACAAGTCATTTTATCTATTGTATTCATGGAAGCTATATTTAAACACATTTAATTAATGGGAAGTCTTCAGCAAATTTAAGGGGGGAGACTCTTAACTACAGATCTGGAGCAGTTGCTAAGGAATGGCTGAAGACTGTAATTTGAAGCAAGCGATTTTGAAGCTTTTTGTAACGCTAAATGGTGAATTTTATTTGGGGGTACATCTGCTTTGAAAAATATATCATTGCGCGTGCGAAACTAGTGCCAGTCCCAAACCGCGCGTTAGAATTTAAAATCCCTAAAACTCCACGGAAACAAGGTAAAGTTCCGATTTCTCTCACGAATCAGAGATAACGTAGCCGTCTTTATAATCTGACATATGCTTTTACCGTTTACACGAAAAAAGGAAACGCTACTGATGAAAGTCTGTGAATATGAGTATTTATTACGCCATAACTCTCATAATAATGCGAATTTCATGAAAACGATACGTCACATTACGCATGTGGACGGTCTTTATCTATTGACGCTCATTTTAATTTTAAAATCTATCCGCCGTTTGAGTTTTAGGGTTTATTCAGTTCTGGTCACGTGATGCGTTAAATATGACCGTGACTTGAAACTCTTGGAGGAATCTTCAATAGAACAAACTTGTGCAAAAAGCTTGTCTGTATGAGGTTTTGTTTCCAAAATATAGCAATTAGAAACCTGCCTTAGAAACAAATTGGTAGTTAAGAGTCACCCCCCTTAAAAAGTCAAACTAAAGATGAAAGTTTGGTATAAATGAGAAATCCTTGAAAAATGGTAAAGAAAAGAAAGTCTCTCCAATAAAGCTAAAAGTGAAAGAAAAAAATTACAACAACTTCACATACAGTAACATAAAACCATACACTCAAAAAAAATTTGAAGTGTTCACCTAACTTTTCACACATCACACATTTTACATTACTGTCCTTCTAAAGATGTACCATTATTAACAGTAAAACTTCATAACATTGGTTGCTGGAAAGTTGTTACATGTGCATGTAATTTAATTACAGATGAACCATTCATTTAAGGCCCAATTCATGCATCACATATTTTCTGCTATGTTGAATCAATAAATTAAATGCAGCAGTTATGCGACTGTTGAATCATGCGTTACACTTGTGTCGCACTTATTCAGAGTTATTACTGACAGTGGAAAACATTTTAAACATAGAGCATCCAATATAATGGATGAACTTTCTGAACAACTAACTTTTATTTTGAAAAAAGTTATTTATGGGAGCTGGCAATGCAGCAGCATGTGCTGCAACATGTTCACCAAAGAGAGGGATTTTCCTCACTGTCCAATTTTCTTTAATATTATCAATTTCCAAGCTAGTGTGGTGAAGCTAACTAATCCAGCATGTGTATGTCATTTAACGGAAAACTTGAAATTTTTAAAGAGATCGCGACTGCGAAAAAAGCACTACCAAAATTTTTTCGCACTTGGGCTGCTGTACTTTAATTATCTTTAATCACTCTAATTACTTTATTTGCGTAATCTATACAAGTTGAAAATATGTAAACTGTAACTATATAATTGTAATAATCATAAACTGTACTTATATAACTTGTAATCTGTAACTAGTGTCTGTGTTTGAAATAAAAAAATCTTCATTTAAAAAAAAAAAAAAAAAAAAAATGTGTATGTCATTTCCTGCAAGTCTTTTCTTATCTTGCTATATACAAGGCTGCTGCCTAACGGGCGCCCGGTCGCCTGGGGCGCCTAAGTTACGAGTGTGGGCGACTAAATTTTTGTTCAAGGAGCCCGGATGGGCGCCTAAGCATAGATTTTCCATTCTCATCTAATGACTTCAATTTCCTTGTAACTTTGTTCCACTGGCGTAAGATATATCCCGTTTAAAACCATAAGCGCTTCATTTCAAAACGGAAATACTAAAATTGTCCACAATAGAGATAATTTTAGCGTACAAATACGTGCAACTTCGAAAACCAATTATTTTCGACTGTTTAGGACTGGGACTGACTCCCAAATATGGAATGAAGAATGAATAGTATTATGGGCTGCTTCACGTTTCGTTCGCTACGTTGATGTTTTGGAGGATTTTGGAGGAGTTTATAGTGAATGTGAAGTAAACATTTTACGGATACACAAGTAAATCAATCTCCTGGCCATTCATGCATCAGGTCTGATCATGACAATTTTAATCTGCAAAAGCTTGATACAAAAACCTTTTCAACAAGCCTAAAATAATGTGCAGAATGTTTTGATGTTACACTTACGAATTACTGTAATTAAGCTTGTTATTTAACTCAAACTTTTATTTTTTCACTTTAGAGAACGCTTAATTTCATAACAACAGAAAATGTGTGCCTTTTCTGTGACATTCTTATCAGCTACCGCTTTTTGTGGATCAAGTTTGTTTGTTTGTTCATTCGAACTGTTTCGTGTTTTATCTCGGTTATTGAACCGTGCAAGGAGAACATTACTCTTGAAAATAATAATGTGCTAGAAACTTTGCTGAAAACAGTTTGAATAACATGAATTGCTTTTAAAACTACTAAAATCTATTGTATAAGCAACTCATTTGATAAGCCTAGAAACTGTTTTTATTTTCACAACTTAGTTTTTCTGGTCTATTTTTGACAACTGATTATGAAATGTAGATAAGATCAGAATTTAATTGAAGTGTTTACAAAGGTGTTTTGACTTTTTATTACCTTTGCCTTAACCTTCAAATAGACCTGCTAAATTGTAATCTTGGTTCTGTTAAACCTTAATTACTAACAATAATTCAAGTTCTTTAGTGAGCTTGCTGTGCAAAAGTGAAATAATAATTTTGCTGCTTCATGCTTCATTGATTTTGCTTCAAAACTTTGGATGTTCAAAACTCCTATTAAACATTGTTTTATTTGTTCTACACATTTTAAACTTACTTTATCCAACATCCATCACAGCACAATATACTAGTTGGATTTTCAAACTCATTTTAAGCCTACAGAAACTTTCTAATATACACACTCCTGTTCATGTCACCCAATCAGTGCAAAAAGGGTTTTATCGAAGGAGAGGCTCGGTTAAATAAACTTTCAAGTTAAGAAAGCTGGAATTTCTCACACAACTATTTGAGGGAGGTTACCTTCAGAAGCTTTCAGAAAAAAATCTTGTCCGAAGGAGTTTTCTGTTCACGTACAAAGGCTCTACTGACAAAATAAAATGTGTGTGCATGTGGAAGGGGACGGTAGGTAGGGACGGCTGCTCCCCAGACCCCTCTCCTAGATTTTTTTTCTTTTACCCCACCCCCCTCCCCCGAGGATCAACCATGGCAACTTTTAGGCTGGGCTCCTAAAGTAATGGCTTGGGCTCCTAACTTTTGATGTTAGGAGCCCGAAGGGCTCCTTAGAAATTTCCTTAGGCAGCAGCCTTGATATACATCAACATATATCAACACATATGTATAAAATTTCATGTGGCAGAATGTCTGATTTGGTGTAGCATTTCTGTCGAATACTGCAACAAGACCTAAGAAAGTTTGGCAGCCGAATCAGACATCAAACTTCTGTCAAATTAAATTTGTTTAATAGTCTGAAATGTCATCCGTCCTCTCTTCCTTACCCCCCAGAGGAGGGGCACAGCCCTCCTCTGGGGGGTAAGGAAGAGAGGACGGATGACATTTGGGGGGTAAGGAAGAGAGGACGGATGACATTTCAGACTAATTTGTTTAATTGAATTTTTCACAGCAGAAATGTGATGTATGAAACAGGCCTAAGCTCTCAAATAATTATTAATAGAATGTTTCATTGACAATGAAATAGTCTATCAATTTATTTGTTATCTGGTCCCCATTGGTCAGTGGTAGTCTCCAAAAAATTTAACAATACAACTTAAACCACCACAATTACTTTGGCAATGGAAAGAGTGCACAAATCCTTGAATTATTTCTTTACAAAGCACTAAAACAAAAAGAATAAAAAACACTACAACCCCCGGGCTACAACCGACTTTTTTGCTGATATGCAAATTACCGTGAAGATTGCGTGACATAAGACATGACCTGCAAGATTTCGTAAGATAAAAGCTTGACTCACCATAAAGTAGGATAAATCTTTTTCTTTGCAAGATCTCCCTAAAATCATGAGTTAAAAATGTCAGTGCAAGAAATACTCAAACGATAGAACGATGACAGTGCTACAATAGCGATTTAATCACACAATAATTTAAGCCAATTATTTTACAAGAACTAATATGCAAATTTTGAAAAACCTGGCAAATTGAAAAACAAACATTTTACCTGGCTCAAATGCATGTTTATACCGATCTTTTAAACAGCATCAATATAATCCTTTGTGTATTAACCCTTCCCTTGCATTCAAAACAACATAAATTTACGTGCCTGTGATTTTTATACCATAAAACTGCTCATGATCGAAAAGAAAACCTTGGAAAACCGCCTCAATCTCGTACAACTGTGTACAATTTTTCTCCGCACCACCGGGCATATTGTAGTCATATTCACTTAGCTGAAAAGCATGTAGACCCGAATTAAATAGAAGCCCAAAACGGGCTTAGTTGAATATTATACGGAGTGGTTTTGCTGATAGAACATTTTGCAAGATTTACAGCAGGAACGAGGGACCAAAGTTGTCACTTACCGAAGCACCGAACACAACTAACAAAGTTTGTTCGCCTGTGTTCTGGGTCATTGCTGTTGAATTTTCCTCTCTACCTGAAGAATAAAATGTCCAAGATCACCGGTCGATGGAGAACCTCCAGCTAAAGCTGTTCAATATCGTATTTCCCTCTAACCCCGCGGGAAATAAAACACCTTTTAGTGACGGTACTTTGGCATGCGCAAAGCATTTTGCATTTATTCACGTGACCTGTGGCCCGGGAAAAATACAACTACTAAAAAAAATAAAAATAAAAAAACCACAAATGGGAAATCGCAGAAAACTTGCATATCTTTTAAAACTTATTTCCTTTGGAGTCATTTTGTTCGCAAATAAAAGACATAAAAGACTAGCCGAGTCCTTCGCAGCCGTTTTTGGATGTCACGCAACGCTTCCGAAAATCGGTAAAAGAGACTTTCGTCTGTTTTGTCACCCTCGGATACCCAGGGGCAGTTAGTTGGCCGAATATATTTTCGCCCGTTACGACTTTTCTTCGCTCCCACTTATTCCCCTGGGTCTCCGGGGATGCCCTTTTGCAAGTAGGTGGACGAAATGATAAAAGTAAATAGTCCCACGTATTTAGTTTACTTTACCAAACCTGAAGGGAAAAGCAACTAATGAGCCAGGCGTACGGTTAGTGGGGAGCAGTGCGAAACGAGGCGAGAGAAAAACTTCCAGACAGATTGCGTATTGTCTCCACTGGACCCCTTGTCGGGACCGTCTGGTATTTCACAACTTTGTACTCGCTATTTTTAAAATAAAGACCAAGCATTGTAGGTCTTGAGTAGGCCATCTCTTTCTTCTCGTATTTTTCGCCAAATATAAACTAACACCTTATTTGGTCTTCTGCTATCTTATACACTGCTACATAAACGGGTCAACTCAAAATGAAACGTTAAGTTTCTTTGGCAAAAGTGATAATATTTGCGACAAACAGGAACCTGCTAGTTGTGTAAAACTACAACCAGTCTCCCTGTTTTCTTAAGCCTGTCACACTTGCCGATTTTTCGTCCCCCGTCAAAAAATCTTCATTTGTCGGTTTCAGACAAGTCTACGTCAAGATTAGGCCTTGTCGGCTAATATCAGGCAGTGCTAGATCTCAAAATGTCTTGTCAGGCCTTGGCGTCTAGTGTGTGGTGGACCAAGACATTTTGTCGGGGTTCGGTCGCGTCGTAACCAACGAGAAAGCATTGTTATAGTCAGATGAGCAAGTATCATTTTCAACAAGACGGCTGAATTGCTAGTTGCCAAAAAAATCACCTATAACACCCCGTTCAGTTTCACACCTGCAGTGTTGCGCTGCAAGTGGCAAGAAACGTAGACCTGACCTCTACTTTTGGCAACGTCACGAGACAAATTGGTGTATGTGACTTGCGGGAGATTTCAAGCAGATTTATAAATAAATACATATTTCAAGTTGTGATCAAAAATTGGGAACGTGTGACACCTCCTCTGCAACTTGCAATGCTTTTTCAGTCGTCATCGTTGCATTGCAAGGAAAATTGCCCCGTGTAACATGGCTTTAAAGGCTTTCCTGGCTCATCCTCAGTGTAAGAACCTGTGAAACTCACCGGTGACGTAAAACAAAGAACGAACAATACAACAAAGAGCTGGCAAAACAAAGATAGAGAAGGAAAACAATAGCTCCAAAACAGAGAAAAATATCACAGGTTCTTTCACCGAGGTAAACCCGCTTTCCTCCTTGCCGATTACAGCTGATACTGCTTCTTGTAAAAATCAGGCCACCTCGCCTCTTGTTTCGATCTTGTTGCGGTGTGTATTTACCCAATGCACAACAAAAAGGCAAAACTAGATTCAAATCCTGAATGGGACGTTTATGGAAACAATTACCGACGATTTTCTGTACAAACTTCCCAGAGTCATACATGAACCCTTATCCCGGGCCTTCGTGGGCCGTTGTTCTGTCCCAAAGTATTGTTCCAGCCCTCCGCGTCGCCCATACGGAAATCAAGGTGTGACCTTGTGTTAGCCTATTTTTTTCTCTTGGTTTGAATTGAGTCAATTGAGCAATAATTTTCTTTCTTTCAAGAGAAAATAATGGCAATGAGTAAGGGTCCCCTTGTTTTCTCTTCTTTCTGTAACATAACGGACACGTCTCAAAAGGGAATTTAGCAAGCAATCGTGAATGTACGTTTACCTTTATAATCATAATGATATTATAAAGAGTTATTACATACTCCTAAACGAGTATATTAATCGAAACTAAAAGACAAAGTTTGACAAAAATCTCACTGCAGGTTTCGGGAGGGATCAGCGCGCGCGCGGACTCGCGCGTGCAGCACGCGCAAGTCAGTTGACGAAACAGACGAAATAAAATGTCGTCACAAACGACTGAACTAAATTTGTTCAGAGAGTTCGAGACGAGTGGATACAAAGATGAAAACCGAAAGTACTATCTGTAACAATTTCTTTATTACCATTTGTCTGTTTATACCTTTCGTTTTGACAAATGCCGTGATACCTTTGGTGCGTAAAGTTTACGCCTATGTTCAAAGCGAGTTGGAAAAGTTTCATGATATTTACGGAGCTAAGACGCCCGTCGAGTGTCACACGGATCCCGCATTTATAGCATACATAAAAGGCGAGGAAACAGTACAAGGTGGGGGCTGTCCACAAAGACGAGCTGAGAGAGTTGGACGTTGCTGTTATGACAAGAGCACAACTGAACAGACCAACAACAAGAAGGTCTACAAAGGAAAGGAAAGCAAGCCAAAGAATAAGAAAAGAAACAAGAGGAGGATTAAAATAGACCCACCGCCAGTGGAGGAACTTATCTTAAGAGACTCCATTGCGGTTTGCAGAACAGAGCATGCTGAGCAGAGATTAACAGAAGCTCCTCAGCAAGAGTCGCCTGAAATAAGTGTCGCAAAACCTCTTGAGAAAACATCAGCTGCAAAAGAGTTGGAGAGAAAAGGCAAGATTCAACACAACTGTTTATGTATGTTGAATGCTTTGCTAGATGTGTTGCTATTCGTGCCGCAGAAAATTCGCGCATACGTTCAACGTGCTTTGGAAAACTTTAGTGATGCTTACTTAGACAGCATGGCGGAACTGGCTTGTACGGAACCCGCTTTTGTGGCTTACCTCAAAGGTGAAGAAGCTGCACCCTTTGTTTACAGCCCGCACATAACATTTTCCAACTCAAGTTCAAAAGGCTTGAAGAACATTACAGCAAACAGCGAGATTCTGAAGAGCAGCTACCAACAACCAGAAAAAAAGGAGAAAGTTACAACTACACAAGCAAATACATGCTATTCCTCTAATATCAGCAAAGAGCAAAACTCATGTCAGACGGTGACAGCAGATGAAACCTCAGGGCTTTCTAAGTTCCAAGTTGCGTCACATACATCTTGGAGTCGTAGTTCTTCGAAACGTTCTCGCGCTGTGAAGAAACAATTAAATGCTTCACCACCCATTGTCCAACAAACTGAAAGACAAGTTAACTCAGTTCATGAAGACAAAGAAAACGGAGAAGTAACACCACCATCACATCTTCACTCTAACGAGCATTCAACTGCCGATTTTCAGGTGCGTAAAAGCAAGGTAGACAAGAAGACGAAGCGCACGGCTCGTGTTAAAGCACAGGGTCAAGAAAAGACGTCGCAAAAGGTTGAGCATTCAAACCAAGTGTTGTCTGATGATACCTATGCAGATTCAAAACTCATCGCCTCCCATGACACCAAGGAAAAATCATCTGTTGAGGAACAGGTTGTGGTGGAGTCAAGAGTCTCAAGAGTAGGAAAAACAAAGAACGAAGAGGACTGTGAACAAGTTAAGTCAAGGGACGTCCAGGCTCCTATTGGAAGGGAACAGGATTTATCATCAGAGTCGAGAGATGTTTCTGCGAGGGCTTCTGCGGCACGTGATGTCAGAAATACTAAAAGAAAAGCTGAAGAACCTGCAGCAACTGAATTCAGTGTAGCAAGAAAAAGACAACGAGTGGACACTGGCACAGTGATACTTCCATTGACAGAGCTGCTGGAAGACAACCAGCCATCAGTGAGTGCAAGCTGTAATGAACATATGCAGGCAACGGAAACAGAAGAAGACTCACTCAGTGTCACTCGGTGTCACTCTACTTCACAGCTGGAGGAGATGGAAACCAACCACGAGCTGGGTGATACATGCAAGCCTGTGCAGGCTCCAGTCGGGGATCTAGAGGATGCTAAGAGGCCATTACCGTCTACAGTTGGCATGTTAAGCGATTCAAGTATGATGATGAAAACACCGTCTGCTGAACAAGCAGTGAGTCAACCAGCTATGCCACTAGTGATGCAATATTCCATGCAACCCGATGCAACAATCTGTAATGAGAATCCCCAAGGAATGGAATCTAAACTTGGCAACGGCTGGAACTTTCCATCGATTCAACAGCAGATGCCAGCAGCTAGTGACATGTCCAAACACATAACTGAGCTTTCAGCTAAAATGAAAGAACTTCAGCTTGAAAGCGATGATTCTTGCTCCTCCGTTAACTTAGATTCCGATTCAGATTATGACTTTGACGTTCCTGAATATGATCTTGGACTTGGAGAGCAAGTTCTCCTTCTAATAGAATTACTGGCAGGAGAGGAACTACCCTCTGACTAGTGCAACATGAGATATATTACTGGACATTGCTGCAAACTGTTTGACTGAACTATTGAATGATTGCCGTATGTTATTACAGATTGAAGAATAGTGCTAAAAATATTTGAAATATTTGAGACTTTAATAACAGTGATCAAACGGAAAGTCAAATTAGAAGTCAATAATCGGTCTTGCAGACTAGATTTTTTTGTAAATATGTAAAAACTTTCTTGAAAAGAATGATCAGTTAATTAGTAAAGAAAAAACTGCGTTAAACCGCGCATTGCACGTAAAATGACGTAACCCATAATAAAAAGCACATGATGCATTTTGTAGGCCACAATTTGAATATTTGTTAATTCTTTTTCATAATTAACCGCCCGGGAAAATGATACCGCTACTAGCTTTAAAGAAACGCATTTGACAGACAGAAGAGCTTCTTCTTTACTGGGGAGGAGAGGGGTAACTCAAGGAAAACAAGAGACGGAAAGGTGCCAATGAAGTCTCCAGGGCTCAAAAATCAGCGGAAACAGAGTCTCGGCGTCGAATGAATAGAATAGAAAATATTAGTTGGCGCGGAGTGTGAGAACAAGTCAAAGGTGATTGTTCAAATTCTTCTTGACCGTCTAAGAACCAATCAGCGAGCGAGACAATTGACAATTAATGTGAGATGTCACTTATGTAGCACTTCACTACCTTCTATTAAGATACGTGTATCTCTTGCATGCCAGACCTGTGATCTCTGAGAACCTTGCCAAATCGTAAAGGCCAGTTTACACCGGCGATTTTTGTGGCAATTTGTGGGGCGATTTTTGTGGCAATTTACGCGGCGATTTCTTGGCAATTTTTCGACTTTTTTTGCAGAGGTCATCGCAGAGCGCATGCGTTACGTCAACACGAAGCACGACAGCACCATCTCTCCAATTAATTGTGCTACTTTGTTATGAATGAAAACGTAACATACAACACGGTACGTTGCATGGAAATATACGTAGAGGCAATTCAAATAGCTGCAGTGTGTTTGGGTATCGATACACTTTTTCTTTGTCGCCGCAAAAAAAAAACGTCTCCTCTTCCAGCGATTCGTACGTTTTCTCTCCTGCCGTTTGTAGTCAGGAGGTGAGCATGTATTAAACAGGTATTTTTTTCTCTGCCCAACGGCTAATTAAATATCCCTCTTCCGACGACGACCAAACTTTCTTGCTTCCTTTGGAGCTTTCTCTTTTTGGATACTTTTTTGAAGGCGTGATGCAAGCAATCTCAGCCGTGCTTGCAACAAAACACCCTTGAGGGGTAAGTCAGCGCAGGTTTTTGTCACCCTCCAACGGAAAAAAATCGCTGGTAAATCGCGTCTAAATTCGAGCAAGTTCGAAATAGCGGCGGTTTCGTGGCGACAAATCAGGCTAGCTTTGCAATTTTCTTGGACTTGGAAACTACCCTGCGCTTGCGCAGGCTGTTCACTCATTGACAAACGCGCGCAGAAGTTTTAAAGACGTTAATTAAAGACCCAAATGCTGGAATAACGCAGGCGCATTTGAGCTCCTTTTCCAAGATTTGACAAAATGGCGAAGGAGACACCAATCTGCTTTTTTTTAGCACAACATAAAATGGTTATGAAGCCTGGCAAAGTTCTTTGTTGAAGGTTTTTGTTCCCTATTTTGGGGGTTGACCGTGCACAAAACCTGACACAATACAATAGGTGGTTTCGTGTGTTGATAAAACTAACCAATAGAAACATTGCGATTACGTAATTCATGCATAGTATATGAGCGCAAAACAAAAGATGTGCAGGGTCATGTACCTTCCAACCTCAATTTTGGCCTCTTTGTTTCCTCCTTTGATGTTTGCCGGGCTTCCCAACCATTTCCCTCTATTAAATATGAACACAAGCAATAATCTTCGTGTAAACTTCCCGGCGTAACACAAACAGGAAAGACAAGCACAAGAGTATGGAAGTTTTTTGTTTTGTTTTCAACGTTCATGAAAAAAAAATTCTTAAAAGAATTCACAACACAGAAATTTGCATTCCTTATTGATAATATAATCCTTTGTTTATTCGACCAGTCTCTTAACAAATCAATGATATTGGCTTTGAAGTATTTTTCCTGGTTATAGCTCACAAGTGTATGCCACAAATATTTTTGGGGATAAATAAGCTTATCATCGATTGGTAAAAATAAAAAAAAAATATCCCGACAGAAGCCTTAAAGCCAATTGTTTTGAACTGCAGTAACTGATAATGATTACTCGTAAAACGTATTAAAAGTTGATGAAAAATGCAAATTCGCGTAACAAAACCTAATAGATGTAAATATCCTTGAAACCGGTGAACTAAACAGCTCGAATGCGTCAGATTCGTCTTTACGTTGCATTGAGTATTAACGCTTGAAGTTAGAATCAGTGATCATCATTTTAAAAAAAGACAAAAAAACAAAATGACGCCCTAGAATTCATTGATTGTTGGCCTCTGGCGATGAAGCGTGAAGTTTTTGTGCAATGCAACTCATTAGACCATCTAGATTTTGAAAAGATGATGAAGGCTTGGACGCAAAGTTTTTGGAATACTCCTGTATATACTCAGCGAAGTGTACTTAATAACGTAAAATTATGCTGAGGGTGTAGAAATGACCGTACCAGGGAGCAGTATGAGAAGAGATACACGTCACGCAATGCATATGAATATTCAGAAATGAAGACTCATTCTGGATAATCAGAACAAAAAAAAAGTGTATTTGGCTACGCCACAAAAAAGCAACTGAACTTAGAATTAAAACTTTTGATATAACTTATTAAACCATTAAAAAGTTTAATTGACTCATAAAAGATTAAAAACTTGATGTAATGATATGCAACAATCGAGTACGTTTGTTCTGTTAACGATTAACTCACTTGTTTGCGACCTGTATTCTCCTAGACGACAGAGGTCGACGTTGTACTGTTTCTCTGACTTTGATTTACACCCCAAGTTGAAGTTCCAAGAGCTATCAGGTTTCTTCGCCATCTTACCGGTATTTCTTTAAACAAGACAACCTACAGAGCAATTTACCCATGCGTCTCTGCGTCCCGTCAAATAAAGAGAGGCGAATGGGGACTAGTCAATTCGTCACGCAACGGCACGCAACACTCCAAACTTCAGTTGCCCCTACCTCTCCTCAAGAAAACTACGGAACCCCCGAAAATAATTCCCCCAATCTTAGCAGTAAAAATCTTCCGATAAAAAGCCTCAAAGCCCTTCCGAATAATGGCCAATTGCAAGCCAAATTATTTTTTTGTTTATGATCGACCTCTTACTAACCGAGTGCGAGGGCCGTATTGGCCCGAGGCCGAGGTCGACCGAGGGCCAATATTCCCCAGTACGGCTCAAGCACTGTTTTAAAAGCACTGTTCTAAAACGACACGGAACCCGTTTTAGCTGTAGCTTTTGAATTATTCGGCTTAAAAAAGGCTCACGACCGTCTCCATGGAAACGGACCGTATGGCAAAATCCCGACCAAGAAAGAACCAATCACAACACTTGGATTTACCTCAAGACTGTTTGTCTCGAATGACCACGCGCCGGTGAATAGACAAAATAAATATTTTATTGCTTTGCAACGTTCCGGAATTCTTTTCCGACCAAAACACCCGGATCCTTGGTCAGAATCTTGTTCTTTTTTATCCTTTTCACTTTTGTCTATTTCGTTTCTTGTCAGTTGTGTAATAAATCTCTTATTAATAAGCTTGCTCGGGACTGTACCACGGTCCTCGCTACACTCAACACCTCGGGCCCATACATTCTTTGTACTACCCTCGCGTTTGCCAAACAAGCTTGTTCAATAAAGAATAAAGAAATATATTCTCAATTAAAGAAACGTTGATCCTGTGAAAAGCATAAACTACGAACAATAAGACCGAATGGGATTCTGGGTAGACAGCATTGGTTAGCTTAGTAATATTCCCCTTACTGATAATCACGATGTTTCCTTTCTTTGGGAGCCTTAAAAGCATGATTTATGCGACCTGTCTTCTTGTTATGCTCATTTTGTCACAGCCGACAATTAATTTTTCTGATTTCTCAGTAAACATTTGGGTCGCATTGATCATGATTTATGCTGTCCAGGTTCAACGTTTCTTCAATCAGGTGTATATGGCTCAAAGAACACCACTTTTCATACGGGACAACGGGCAATGTACATAGGATGTGGTTCACCTTGCCCCTTCGTGGAGCTGGCGATATAATATATATAGATTAAACCCTTAAGAGACATAATTCTTCCACGTCTATAAGGACCCTTTTCAGGCACAGTCCCTTACAAATATATCTTGTCTCCTTGCTCTTTGAACTCCACGGGTGATATTACCGCCTCAAGCTCTTATCGCTCCATAAAATTTCATAACAATGGAAAACAGTTGGCAACTAAAATTAACACTCAAGGAGCTGGGAAAGCAGAAAACCAAATCCTTTGTATCTGTGTGTGTTCCTGGGTGATTTCCGGAAGCGTGGAGCCAAGCGCGGGGAAGCACGAGTGTGGAGGCACAAGGGTGGTAGCCTGTGTCGTAAAGGGCGGACCATTATTTTTCTGGAGGGGGGGGGGGGGGGGGGGGGCGGGTATGAAAAATTTTCCTCTGTAAACTTTTTTTTCATTCATGCACCTCTGCAAACATTTCTTTTTTTCGAAATGCAAACTAATTTTTAACAAATATCACGTTTGCAAGCAATTTGTCTTTTTAGGCCTGTAAACAATTTTTTTTTATTTTCATACCCCCCTCCAGAAAAATAATGGTCGGTCCCTAAGGACAGTCGGCGGCGGTACACAGGCTGGAGTATGGAGGCACTGTGTGAAGGTACGCGCGCGCGCACTTCTCACGATGTAGAAACACTGACCCTTGAAAAAACAACCACCTTGAAGTTTAAAAGATTATGAACCACCATTTTGCTAATCATTTAATGCGGCACCAAATTTTATTCACTGATCGCAGCTATTTTAAACTGCTTTAAACACAATAAAATAGTCTTTCGAACAAAGATAAAAACCCCTTCAAATTCAGAGTTCTACACAATTTCGGCGACACCAGCATGACAAAGTTTCAATCTCCACAAGCTTCCAGTATCTTGTTCTCCGTCTCAATCCTCTGCTGGTCGAGCTGGTGAATAGTTTGTTATACACTCGTCCTAAGCCTTGGCATTTCCTCATTAACTGAAGTCAGTATCAAAGCTGTAATCATCATCACTTACAACCATGGCATCAGCATGACTCGCAGCTGTCAATTCAAAGAAAAAAAACATATAATACTAATGACATGGCAATGATCTCCGACTGCTGACGTCTGCAGGAATACCTCAAATGTAACTCGAGTTTATGGAAAATAACTGAGAAGAGTAACATGTTTTTTGTTTTGTTTTTAGAAAAAGAGAAAAAAAACTTTCGGATTACTGACTCACCTTGTTTCCGCTTTTCTCTTTGTTGCTTCTTGAAAATCTAGTCAAATAAATAAATAAATAAAATTATATAAATAAATAAACAAACAAACGATCGAACGAATGAATAAACTAGAAATCATATTTAAAATGACATATCACGCTTGTATTACCTTTTTCCTTTCTTTGTTAGTCTGCATGTTAAACTCGTTTATTTCATTCGCCTTTAATCCAACTGCAGTCTTGTCACGAGATTTCGTGACTTCTTTAGAGTGCGTAACGGATTTTGATTTCTTGATAACAACTGTCATGCCATCTTTCTGGGTCTAAGATTATACAAACACATTAACAACCTTATGCAAGAGAATACCCAAACCGTCTTTCTTTTTCGTCCTACAAGAATCTTTTTATAAAATAAAACGTCGAGGAATATATTAGAAAGATGGAGAACATGCTAAGATGGTTCCCAAGGCTGAAAATTGGGTAAGAACCATATATGATTTTTCAATTTGTTGTAAAAATGACAAAAATAAAATGAAGTGTAACAATATCTACTCGCTGATGATTTTCTGTATTCTCATCACCTGGGGGCTTGACAAATTATTAACATGGTAAGGAGAAAATAGATGTTCATACTTGCTCATCATCACTCGCTTCCATGGCTTCTCCTTCATCACTTTCATCGTCATCGTCATCATCTTCATCTTCGGCTTCTTCTTCCTCGTCAGATTCCTTTATTAAACGACAAAAGACAAGCCAAACTTAAACAAGAATTCCGAAGTGCCGTAAAATGCTTTCAAGGATTTTCAGTATATCATTTGTTACCAATCATATATCATTTACAGAATTAGCCTGCGAGCAGGCTCCCAAAGGAATTGGCAAGCGAAGCGAACCAAGAAGGGCCTGGGAGAAAAGGAACAAAACAAAACTACATGTATTTGGACCTCTGTTTATCCACCACCTTGAACTCCCAGATACGCATTAAAAGTTCCTATAACACTCCCAGAACACAAAAACGTTCTCTCCATTAACCTTTGAGTTTTATGGGATTCAAAAGTTTACTGCTGTTTTACTAGCATGGGAGGCCTAGCATAGCTGGCTTACAGGCTACCACTGTGTACACGACTGAGCTCGGAATGGGTCTGTTTACAAAGTGACGTGGACTTATTAATAGTTGACTAACTCTGTCCTGCAGTTGCTTTTACTCAGTAACAAGAAAATGATCTAAAATGGCGCGAGAAATTAACGGGAATGCCAACTAGATGTGTTTCTGGTGACTACAGAAACATCCACGCTGGAAAGAATGTGAAACACTATATGCTATTCGTTTTCATGGCCACGATCAAACTTCTGAACTATGGTCAAACCTCGCTTTACGGACAACCATATTACAAGGAACAGTTTGTTCGGTTTCAGGGAAAAGAAGTCAAATGCGTAAAACTGACGCCATAACGAATTCAAGCATCAACATACCATTTCTTCTTCCTCCTCAATCTCCGCTGCATCCACAGGGTCACCAGCCTCAAGCACCATGGCATCCTCCAGTGTGTCCCGCAGACCTACCAAGCAAAATTTCAGTCTCCCATTTAGAAGATTTAATCGGGAATACTCTCAATTCTCACATTGCCACGCAACAACGATTTCTTATTCTACTTTTTCCATGCTAGCTACCTAACTACAACTGCTGCTGGCAAAAAACAAGCAGAAAAATTCAACACAGTTATCAGTTATGCGTCATTTGCACTGTCAACAGTCCTATATTTTAGCATAGCCCAGTTACGGACTGTTCAGTCAACATTTTCTATGTAAAACGAAAGTAAAGATTCGTGAGGGTCCACGAATTTTTAGAAATTTATTACATGCAAACATTTATAAGAACAAGAAAATTGGTACATTTTGAAATGCACAGGAACGTACAAATGCGGCTGGCAAACTTACCATGCAATTCATTGCTTTCATGCTGCTCAAGAGAGCCCTAGAAACAAAATATCAGTAACAGCATTAGTAATCACAAAAATGTCGGGATCTTTCACGTTAGTACCAACATTCTCATTTCATATAAGCATAGAACTTACCCCGCATTCCCTCCTTCGTTCTTATAAGCCCCTCCCTGTCCACTACCCCCACTCCCCACTCCGTGTAAAGTAACCATAATAAATGTAAAACTTCCTGGATTAAGTTGGCTCTACAGTGAAATAAAGTAAATTACAAGCGCTAACAACTGAGAAGCAAGTTTACAGGACAAGTTGGGGGGAAGCTTGACGAGCTGGCGTAAAACCCAAGCAATTACTATGGTCATGTTGAGGTCGGTCACGGATAATTGGAGACACTGACAAATCACAATACTTGTTTCATCATTTCATAAGCAAGCTTTCATGATGTTTTAAACTTTTTAGAAGCAGCTTTAAGTACACACTGCTTCTGTTTTGTCCCATTCGAAAGAAGGAACAGTGAATGGTATTGTTCATTAGCGTTTTGTAGGCAGTCATTTTCAACTTAATGTTGTGACTTACCAAATCAAATTCCTTGCTCCACTCACTGACAATATCAGCTGAAAGGTGGGTGGGTAGCCTGTGCTCTTCGGGTGGATGAGTGTAAAAAACAATTTTTCCGCTGTTTTAAGCGAAAAAATAAATTTATTACAACACTTTTCTGAAACAGAATTCTCATCTAAAAGCTACAAATGTACCTTGTGCAATTCCTAATATACCGAAGCAACATCCCTCCTCACCCAACATCAATGCTTTCCTCGGATATAAGCTCTCGCCGGCACAGGTTTCCCATATTAACTCACTAACGTCCATACAAGAGGAAATGAACATGTTTGCCATTAGAGAGTGCAAATCCAAACTATTATAATAAACCAGAGTGACTTTCTACAAATATAAATCAGAGCGGCTTTTCACACATCGCTTTAATATCAGAACCCTCTAAACAGATTTTATGCCATTAACAAAGTTGTACCCCTGGATATAACAGCCCCCACTCGTGGTGGCCTCAGCAGACTTTATACACAGTAAGTAACTTATAACAAACCTGTTCCAGTCTTTCAACACCATCTTTCCTGCAGCATTAACATTGGGTATACCACCTACAAATAATTACAACAAAATGATGATTAATCAATTAATTGTTAATTATGAAATGCAGTGTGTAGGCAATTAATTATTTACACAATAGCATATTACCAAAAGTAAGAAGAAAGCTGGCTGGTTTTTGAAATTCGTGAAAGATGGCTTAATATTACGACCTGCTCCCAGCACATTGTTTCAAAGCTCAGTGTCATAATTTCTTTTCTGCTGAAACCTCATAATTATTCTGGGAATTCTTTACAACATAAGGCCACGCTGGACCCTTGCTCATTAATAAATTCATTAGCAATTTATTTTGACGGGGTGTCATGTTGTAAATGTTTAATTCTTCGAATTTTGAACACCGATTCCTTCAAAACTTATCAAGGATAATAGGGGTTGATGGAATTTTATCATGATTGTCGTTTTACTGAGAGATGACCGTTTACTTTGATGTTACAAGCTCTTAAGTGTTAATCTGCAGATAATGCGATTTTGTGTCCAAGTTTCCATCTAGAATAGCGCACCAAATTAAACGACTATATAACCTAGTGGTAAATCACAACCTCTTTTGTGTTCTGGTCAGAACGAAATTCTCAAATTCAATAATTACTAGGAGTTATTGGCTCCAAAGAGGGTAAAAATGTGAAATCTAAACTTTGAAACGTGCTATCTTGTTTTTGAAAAGGGATTTTAAAAATCTGTTTTGACCAGAACACAATAGAGTACACCAAGTTTATGTTCCCTGCAAATCAAGTCATGAAATTCTGTATCGGTGGAGAAAACTTGGACACAAAATTGCAGGTTTTGCCGCTTCCGAAGACCTACCGAGTCAGTGTTTACAACAACGTGCGCTTTATTTGAAGCTTCGAATCTAATTATGCTGAATTATGATAATTCCCTACATTCCAGCGCACAGGACACAAAGCGGAGAACAATAACATGTAATTACTTATACAAAGAACTTTAAGAAATATATTCTCATGAATATTTCGATTGTTGTCGGCTTCAGTCGTCGCAGTTCGTGCATACTCTTAAAATAAATGCATACATAATTATAGCAAGGGTATAACCTCGAATGGTTGCATATCTGAATGGTCAAATTTGCACAATGTATGAATTTCTTTACTTGATTGAATGACAACTGCAATAATTGAAGTAAACTTTTAAGTTTTAAAAAACCAGGTCTGAAATTTTGTTGATCCACCTGTCCCTTGCCAGTGTTGTTCCATTCCGTCCGACGAAGCGTGCATGTAAGAGTTTTGGAGCTCTAAGCTCCCTCCCTTCATTTCTCAAACTTATTAATAATTCGTCAAATTCAAACAAAGAAAATCATAAACACGAAGGAGGTTTGGATACCCGGTCTTAATTAGCATAGATTTTTACGATTTTATATCCCCGTTAACTCCTCAGTTTTAGTTTCGACTGAGAAGATATATAAAACACTCGAGACAGTGTTTCATCGGCTATCCAAATACCTCGAATTTCGTCAAAACTACTCCACTGCACGTCATATTTTCAACTCTATTTTTGGTGTTTGATATTATTACTTCAACAACTTTAAGCTTCTCTCTCTACATATACATGCCGGTCCCTGTTTGTTGAAGTATGATTAAACTAAAACAGTCCACAATTGAAGGGAAATTATTTTATTTCAGTTTTAAAAATATATATTTGTTTTGTTTTGTTTTTCATGACATTCAGCTTTGTCTTTTACTTTTTACAAACTTCATTAGACATAAAAAAAACCACTTCAATAAGAGAAATCAATTCCTTGCCTAATGTTTTAAGAGCAGTTTTCCAATGATTGACAAAAGTAATTCGCATTATTTTGCTTTGGTTTTGCATTACCACAGTTACTGATTGCTTTAAAAAACTTGCACCACTTTTTGAGTCACTTACTCATTTTTGTTGTGTTTCGTGTCGGCTATATGTATTTGCTTTAAGTTATTATCGGCTGAACGTTGGATTATTTGCATCCTTCGTAATTGACCAAATCGATTACTTTGGTTTTGGTTTTACACCAACATCTGGCCCCACGATCATATTATGATTCATAAATAGTTGTTAAAACTTGCCTTTCTTTAATTTCCCAAGTCTTTTGCCAAGGTGTGATAGAAACTCGTGCACATTAGTATAATCAGGAACCAAGTATTTCTCCATTACCTTAGTAAAGAAAAAGAAAACATGCATGTGCTTCAGTTGGATAACAGTCACAACAAAAATAATAAGAAAAATGAATGAACCAAACGCTGTGTGCAGCAGGTCATAAGTTCAACTCCTCAGGGAGCAGGGATGGTGCAGTGGTGAGAGCATTCATCTCCCACCCGAAGAAGCCTGTGTTCAAATCCCAGACCTGGCGTCAAATGTGGGTTGAGTTTGTTGGTTCACGTCCATCCTCCAAGGGATTTTCTCTGGGTTCTCCCTCCTCTGGGTTTTCCTCCCTCCACAAAAACCAACACTTCTAAATTCCAATTTGGTTAGGAACATAGGGCCGCATAAGCTTATTAGCTGTAGCTTTAAATAAAGCAAAAGTAAAAGTAATATATTTATTTTTTCTATTTATTTATAACTAATGAATAGCTATTATTCTTGTTAGTAGTGTTGCTATTCTTGAAGACAAATGCCATGTACCAGTAGTTTTGTTTTCTTTTCCTTCTTAAAATAACTTCTAATATTATTATTGATTTCGTTACCTGCTGTTTATTACATCTTCTTAGGATAGCTTCTACTGCTGGAACTGGATCATCAATGCTCTCTATCTGTAATAAAATGTAAAACCACTGTCAATCATAAATAACATTATAGGCCTGTAATGCGTGCAAAGAACTACATGTCTGGGATGTAAATAGAAGAAGTTGTTCATTAAAATCAAACACGACAGTTGACATGACTGAATTACATGCTAAAATTACAAAGTTGGGAATAAGAAAAAGAATAAAACTATTAAGTATGTACATAATGATAAAAACTATCAATGATAAAACTATTTACATGTAGTAACTTACACTATGACTAATAATACAAGAATTCTTAAAAATAGTCTGTCTTTCAAACTGGGGTGTCAAAGTCTGTGGTAGTGCAAAGCTATGGGCAGTGGTTTGATCTCAGAGGCAGAAGCTTGGCAAGTTTGTGACCTTTCATTGCTACAATATCTTTATCATTATATCTTTATTTTTATTAAATATTTAACATGTCTTCATGGCGCACCTTGACACAGTTCCGTAATATCACAGCTGAATCAGAGTTTCCGCTGTCCATCACTATACCAGGACTATCCAGAAGTTTAACATGTTTGTCCAGATGTACTTCCTGCATGCTCCTGGTGAGTACGTAAGTAACATCATGATCTAAATTCCCCATCCAATATCAATGCATCATCAAAGCAAACAGGTGGTGAGAAATTATTTACACATAATCGTCAAAGTGGGGATGTTGTCATGGTGAACAGCAACCAAATACTTAGAACTAAATTATTGATATAAAAAGACACCAGCTCAGAGTTTACTTCACAAAGTGGACATGCAATGCATCTTGTTTGAATTCTTTGGTTATAGTGGCATGAAGCAACTAAGGAGTAGGGATCCTAGTTTATCACCAGGCCTAGGCTATCATTGGTACACATTCTTACACCTGGGCAGAGAGAGGCACTGTGAAAAGGCAGCATCTAGCCCAAGAACACAACAAAGTGTCCCTAGCCAGGTTCATGCTCAGATCTCTTGATTCATAGTCCAGGGATACTAGTATATCACAGTTACCCCCTCCTCCCCATTGCATATTGTCAGCTTGCCCGTCCCCCTGGCCCAAATTTCCCAGTTCTTGCTTATACCTGTGGGTTTTATACCCATGGGTGGAGAGAGAACAAGAACACAACAGTGACACAAGCCAGACTCATGCTCAGATCTCTTGGTTTGTAGTCCAAGGATACTAGCTCTTAGAACATCACAGGTTTTCCCACCCTCCCCTTCTCTTGCATATTGTCAAGTTGCCCTCAAATTTCCCAGTGTGGTGGAGTGAGGTGCTGTGAAAGTGAAGTGTCTTGCCCAATCTGAACATTATGACACTTGACAGGTCTTAATTAACTGCCATAATGGCTCAAACCAAAGTCAAACAAACTAACCATAATAGCCCACCATACCTCCCATGGTTGGGAGACTTTTGGCACAAGCAAGGAGGAAGCCTACATTACAAGTTTCTAGTTGGTCACTGTGGCCAAGTCCCCAGAGCTTACAAGTAAATTATCTTGTTTCTAAGACCACTATCAATTGTCTCTCACTTTAATATGATATACATGTATTTGTTCACTTGAAATCACTCTTAACATAATTCTATAGCATCAACTTACTTTGTGACTCCTGGGGTAGCTCCAACTGTGCAGGCTCTACACCTTTTTAAACTGTTAATGATGCTACAAAACAATGTTATAAAAACATTTTAGGGTTGGATTTAGGAGAGGGAGCCTAAGAAATGGATACCGCATCAATTAGCAAGACAGCAAGCATACAAATTAGCCAATCCTGATCCAGGGAGGTAATGACAAAATATAACAAACAATACAGCTATCTAGGGCTTTTCATGTGAAATATTAACTACGCTTAACAGAACAGAGCAGTCAAATATTTTTTACCTGCTTTTGCCAACATTGGGAAAACCTAGAAAATAAATGAATGCCAGTTAACAAGTGAAAACTGAATGTGTAAAGAGCAAAACTTACCAGAGCTACAGCCAGCAAGCTAGCTCTTAAGCCTGGTTCACAGTTAGTAGATAAGCATGCCAAGCATAATATCAGCATTTTAAGCAAAAGAAAACACAAGAATTTTGTGTGCACTGAGGTGAAATTTACACACACAAATATAAACACATGAAAAAGAAACCTTTTCTTTTCCTTGTGCTTATAAATGCTTATTTCACTTGTGTTAGCCTTATTTCTCAAGTGGGAACAGGCATATTTGTGAGCTCAAGATTTGGCTGTTGATGTGGCTTAACCTTTAAATGTATTATTCATCAGAATGTTTAAATCACAGCACTTGCATTTGTCGTCTTCTGCTTGTGCTTATTGTAAGTGCAAACATCCTGGCTTGTGGTTATGCTTGTGCTCATCTCACAAGTGCGAACCAGCCCTTTGGGAGGGGAGGGGGAGATGAATTTCTCAACATATGCATATTTCATTCAGTTGTAAATTTCCTGCTTGGCAAAAAGTCTGAACAGCTTGAAATACAAAAAAAATTCTCCAGCTCTATCAATTCTTATATATTAACCTTTAAATGTCCTATTTATTGCGCCTTTCAATAACATGCAAACTCTGAAGTTAAAAGCCCAACTGACGATTGGGTTTTTCGCTGCCATCAATCAAAATTATGGCGACAGCCAACGAACCTTGAAAAACAGAAACATAAACAAAATGGATCGAAATCTGCCAATCACGACTGACAGACATGACCTTTTCTCAACATATGCATATTCAGTACTAGCCACTGACAAACTAAACTTTTCAGTTTAGTCTGTCATCAATTCAGTGACTAAATTGAGTGTTCAGAGCCCCCCTCCTCCACCAAGGCTTGCATTATTTGCTATAGCACAGTGCTGGAATAACATGTGTCCTTGCAAATCTCCATTTTGGTCAGACATATTGCAAATCTGGTCAGACATTGATTACTATTATTTTTATGTAATTGGTATAAACAGATGACTCAATCCATATGTTACATGAAGTAATAAGAATGTTTAGCAATGCACTAGATTATGGGGTGAAAGCACATTGTTCATTTCATGTACATTTGAATAGTCTTGTGTAGTCAAACAAACAAAAAATCTGTATGATTTCAGTTTTTTAACATGTTTCAAAGCAAACATGATCTGTAAACAAGATCTTCACGGCAAAAAGCTTCTAAGTCATTTTGGTACTTGGACACGGATGTCTGACCTGTTACTATAAAAATAGTCGGACAATTTCAAACTTTGGTCAGACAATGTCCAATGTCTGACTGTTATTTCCAGCAGTAGCACTGCTATAACAAAGTGTTATTAATAAAATCCATAAAGCACCAACTGGTGCTTGCACGTTGGCCATTGTTTTAGACTGTGAACTATGATTAGCATTTGGTTGCAGGTTCACAGATGGACCTACCAGTAGTCTTGTGCTCATTTGCAATGCAAGTTACTCTAGTTAACCGTAAAAAAAAATACAAAATTTTCAGAAATAATTTTCATTTTTACAACTCCTACATGTGCAACATAATCAACTTTAGCATACCAACTATTCCAACAGTAATAGCTGTTTTGATATCCTTGTTACGACAATAATTGCCAAGGAGTTTAAGCAGCGTGTCTGCTCCTATACAAGCACTGGTCGTTAACAGGTCTCCTGATGCTAGTGATGCAGAAACTTTACTTTGATGCTAGAAAATAATAAGTGATCTTCAGTTGTTTCATTGTGCTTGACAGTCCTTAAATATATATAAGATGTAACAGTGATTCAAGTTCAAACTGCTACATATAGTATACAGGGTTTTGCATTTTTTTCTGTCCAAATAAATCCATTTTCCAATGTTGCATTTTGTGATTAACACGTTTAGTAAATTCATTGGAACAAACATTTTGAACAGGATACTGTTACTGTAGAAACACCTTGATACCCTGGGAGAATTGCTTTCTTGATGTTAAACTGCTTGCAAGAAAAGTCTCCAAAAAATTTAATAAGCAGCCTTGTGTATAAATATTCAATGAAGGATAATATACCGGTAATGACCTCCATTTGGCTTCAAAAATAAAGGAGGTACATGTATGTCAATCTTAGTAAATAACTGCACTGCAGCTCAGAATTAAAATTACTTGGAGACAAGCGTTTTACTTGTATGACAAACCTAACGGCACCCTTGACAATGAAGAGTGGCTGACAAACACACTGTTAAGCCTGGTTTAGACAACTGATTTCATTGTAGATAAGTTCTGTTGTGGCTTACCAAATTCTGTTTTTGGCTCTGTGTAGATGCCTTAAAAGCTATTGTTGGAAATTCATTTCGAAGATATTTTAACCATTGATCCACAATTTCCCTTGGAACAAGATCTGAAATAATAATTTTTTATTATCGATTAGCATTCAGCAATTAATTTTTTTCAATTAATTAGAACAAGGTTTTTTGTAAAATGATGTTTAATATTAAGAGCCCATTTTCTTTACAATGTTATTTAAGTTACGGTAGGTTAAGTTGAGTTAAATAACATTGTACAACTTCAAATAGTGCATGTTAGTGAAGTAATGTGCATGTTTTTTAGGTGTATCAATAAAGTGTTTGTAATAAAAAAAATTAAGAGCCCACCTATTTTATTCAAAATGAGAACTAATTTTTTGTTGACTCCTGAAGATAAAACTGACTCTTCAACCTGTGAACAAATAAAGAATCAAGAAAAAAATCAGTGGTGCAGTGATGCCTATCCGGCCCTCCTCCTTTTAAAGAAAGGAAAAGCCCACTTTCATTCATAGGCCTTCTTTTCGAGGGAAAGAAAAGTCCATCATTCTTCACTTCAAGAACACAACACATGTTACATTTCAAATAACATAGTCAAGCTGTGGTGGCATCTGTATGTGGGCTTTAATTTGCTATTCAAACAGGAGCCAGCATTTTAGCAGAACTTCTATCTAATTGCTTTTTGCCAATCTAAAGTATTCTGTCTGATAAGATGCATAATTTAAGTGATTCTAGTGGGTGCTGTTGACTTGAATCAGACTGTAAGGCTGGACATACTATGCGAAGTCCATGTACAACGCCTTCAGTGACACTTACACTCACAGAAATGTCACACAATCTTCTGTATCATTCAACTTGCCAATAATGTGGAAATTAATCCTGGGACTTGCTGCTGCTAAATGGCGAAGCTCCATGATTATGATATTAATTATGTACTTATTTTATATTGGAAGGTTATTTTGTAATTTAAGCAAATGAAAAATTAAAATACAAAACAAAGTTGCAATTTCTTGGATCATTGTAAAACATCATCTTGCATGCATGACTGTGTGCCGTTTATTTCTAAAGTTATCCCACACTCATGAATGACAACAGAAAATGACATCTTTCTCATAGTTGGCTTTGTTTTCAAATGGCAATGAGAGGCTGGGAACTTAAAAATTAACAAATTGTCACCTGTGGACATCTACAGCCAAGAGGATCACGAGCATCTAACACTTCCAGGACGACATCTGCAGCATCAACAACCTGACATAAACAGATAAACAGCAACACGGTAACCAATAAATTATTCTCTTATCTCATTGACTGAGAGAGTTGAACTAATTCTCATCATAACATAGCTAGCAGAGCTGCGCAATCAAATTCAGTATACGTAAGCATACTTAAAATCCCGATAGTGCACGCCAATAGCGTGAGCAAATTGCTTTGCCAGAAATTTTTTTTCCACCGAGCGGCCATTGTTACGTGGGGAAAAATATTATATTTTGCGAAAATAATGGATACAAACAGAGACTCCGCCCACCAGTTCCAAAACAAAGACAATTTTGTGAGCTTTTCTCTTGGGCTAGAAGAGAACATCTGTCAGCTGATAGAATACAGAGCTTTTCAGTCAGACACAAATTGCAGCGTGACGGGTTTCCCTTGTAAGAGCTTGCTCGCCTGACAATGGACCACTTGATCGAAAAGTCGGTGTTATTGTCGGTGTTGACAGATCTTCTCTCTTGAACAAAAGATCTGAACTTGTTACCAAGTGCAGACATGAAAATAAGTTCTACGCGGCCAATCAGAAACAGGATCGCTCCAACCGTCCTCCATGAGCTTAGTTTAAATTGTATTCCACCCACCTCTAACGGCACAGTCTGATGATCGCTTCGTGCATGAAATTCGGGTAACTGTCCCTACGGTCTCTATCTTTAATTATAGTATTCTGCTCTGCATGTATTTGCATCGAGCACTTCTATGATTGTGTGAAACCTTTTACATTTTTCTTTATATATTGAACTTACAGTTTTATTAAGCGATTTTAAGTGTGTTGAGCTTGTCTAAAAGACGTGATGTCTTATTCTTCTCATTACTTGTGGTTAAGTATACATAGGCTAAGGTGATTAATCAACTACAATGCATGGCAAAGAAATTTCTCCAGCACTATCCATTCTCAAATTAACCTTTGAATTTCATATTTCATTTGTGTTTTATCATATAGACTGATCCAAGACTTGTCATGGATAATTTGGAAATAAAAGCATGCAATTGAGACTAAAGGCAGTCAAATGCTGTTTTCAGCCTTGTGCCCCTCATTAACTTCTTCTGTGTTAAAGTCACCAGTCATATCAGTGCTGCCATATTCTGACAAGCTACTTTTCATTCATTGCTTGATAAAACTTATTCTGTCGCATTTTTTGCCAAAAAGGCCAGAAGTGACAGGAAATTTTCTCTAGCATGGTAGGTCTTTCAATAGGTGCCTTCGTGTTTTTCAAGGGGATTTTGGGGTTATCAATCAACTTTTTTTCAAACTGGGTATGCATAAGAAATGAGTCAAATATATACATATATTGCAAATAAATATAACCTAAGTTAATTGTTACAACTACAGACAACATAAACAGCAAGGAGTACACATGCATGTACAACTTACACTAAATCACTGATGAGAAACAACAAATTACCTTCTTAAATTCTTTGTAATATGCTTTAAGAGATCCCTCTATGAACAAAATGAGATGTTGGTAAAATTAATTATTAATGAACCATGACCATACAGACCAGGTTAAGGTGCCTTACAACAGAACTTGAGGGGGTACCGTAATGATTCGATTAAGCGCCCTCCTTCCAATAAGCACCCTCCTTCCAATAAGCACCCCCTTCCGAATAAGCGCCCCCCATAGAATGTGTTTTTGTAAATAAGCGCCCCTATTCCAATAAGCGCCCCCATTCTTATAGTTTTTGTTATTGTTAAGTACCGTGGATAAACTCATGAACATTCACCGTACCGTACATGTATATCTACTGCTAAAATGAACAATTCTTTTAGAAGTACCTGAACTTTCAACAATTTGTTACTGTTACAGATTCTATTATTGTTAGTTATTTTAATATTTATTAAAGTTTTGTTTTGAACATTTGGTTGATTCTCAAAAAATTAAATAAGCGCCCTGCCCCGAATAAGCGCCCTGTCTCAAATAAGCGCCCTCCCTTGAGGTGCCAAAAGTAAATAAGCGCCCTGGGCGCTAAATCGAATCATTACGGTAAATGAGCCCAACTTTGAATTATCTTGTAAAATGTTCAGAAATGTCTTATCTTTCTCTTATTACTGTAACCATTATGCAACATTTGAACAATACAAATGCCAATAAAATAGCCAAAATGTCCAACTGTACTGAGTCTGCCTGTATGACCCTATCTCAAAATTTTAGAAATTTGAAATTGGTCTTATTTAACATACATGCAAAATAAAATCAAATCTGTAGGACAGATTGTTCCCAAAATAGGAAAATGTGATATTTTGCCATCAAACAACCATCCACTTACCTAATTTCCCCCCAGAATAAACATCTGACTGAGAATTTTCCTTTATAGCTTCCTGAGAGACAAATGTTACCAAATTACATGGAAATGCTGCAAAGTTTCACTCACTCCAAGAACTTTGATAGACAACTATTGCTGCAAAAACTGAAGGACCGACCAAAGAATTTGCCCAACACTTTGTTTTGACAAGAGTTTGTATTATTAATGATAAAGGAGAATTCTTGTTTAAACCAAATTTTTATGGAGATCTCCATTATGGAGAAAAAGTTGTAACAGCTATTCCATTTCTCTATCAGAAAATCCCTTTATGTACACAATCTCTAGAGCACTTGTGCTCCCCCTTCCCAGCAGGGCTTAATAATGTCCAGTCAACAGAAAATGTCCAGTCAAGAATTGTCTGGAAAAACTGACCTAAAATGAAACCTAGAAGACCTACATGATACTAGTATTCCAACTGACAAATATGTATTTCTATAAAGTGTTAGCTTACTGTATTTCATCGCTTAGGAGAGGTGATTGTGCAGGGAGGTTTACTGTGCTGTGCTGTGCTGTTCATTGTACGTACCTTTCTCTCAAACTCTTTTCCTCTCTTGACTGCATCCTTTTGTAGACTCTCTAGGTTCCTTTTCTTGTTCACTTCCTTTAATCTGCTCTGCTTTCTTCGCTCATTTGCCTCTTCTTGCTGCAAATGAATCAATCCCGATCAAATGAATTCTAAATGTCATTAGATTCACCAGTGCCATGGTCAATGTTTGTTTTTGTCTTTTAACTTCTGATTTTCACAAAAAGGAAAACAAAAATTATTTAAGGTTTTGGCTTTCAGTGATTCTAGAAGCTCCACATGCTTAATTATAAAGGGTTAATTTGGCGATTCTCATTTTATCCATGGCAGATTGTTAGTTAGGTTAGGAGAAAAATAATCAGGACCATATGAAACAAATTTTATGAGGCCATTATTTTTTATTATTTTTGAGACTGTAACCCCTAGCAACATCTATAAACATTATTTTTTTCTTGAACTACAATATATACATAATTTCTTTTTATAGAATTCTCAATCTGTTTCATTGAATATATCAAAACCCAACTCACAGAGGGCCTCATTCAATGGAACTTCCAGTAAAAAAGTGGGGAGGGGGGAGCACGGGAATGGGCAGAGGTCAAACCTTAAAAGCAACGTATAAATTAATTAAAAACTGGAATTTCCAGAGGATGTGGAATTAAACTGAAAAATCCTCTATGGTGGGAGTGTGGATATTTTCTGGAGCAACACATTATTAAAAGTCACTTATACCATTCATTTACATTCAAGGAATTCCAAAAGACTCATGTTTGTACATCCCATGAAACCTCTGGATATCATCATCATCATTCTCCTTCTCCCTTCAAGGGAAATAAGGCCTTACCTCTGGATATACCATTCACTCATTTACCCTATTGCAAGTATAACACTACAAGGTAGCGATTTGTGTATAAGCATTCTGTCTCACCCTTCTTTTCTTTTCCTCTGCCTGTTTAAGTACTTCCTCCTTGAAAGGGAAAAGATTTGGAATCCCTGGATCTTTCTTCTGCCCTAAAGTACAATTATCAATAATAATGCAGTTTGTATTTGTTGCAGTTTAAAAATTTTCAAACAAGTTTGGTTTTTATTTCCCTTTGTTTCAGATTAAGATAATGAATTTGGGACAATGAAAAATAAAGATCTATCAAACTGACCAGTTTGAAAAAAATTAAACCAAACATAAATTTAAACCACAACATATTCATAAAGAAAATAATTGAAAGTGCGAAGTATTTAACTCCAGTATCTATAGCATAAAGAGGCTCCTCTTTGTTTTTTTATTTTTCAGGCAACTCCCCAGCATTCTGTCATGTTGCCCAACAATTCAGTGGTGCACATTCAAACACTTCGGTGGAGAAAGGAACAGTGAGAGTAAAGTGGTATTGCCTTAAGGTTACCGTATACCTTTGGGGGTGGCTCGGGTCTAAACGATATAGCGCAGTCGAATTAAATTGTAGGCAGCTAAAACCCTATATCAAATTAAAGCTTATTGAGCTGGCTTTCAATCTATAAAAACCATTTTGTAGTAGAATGAAATGTCAATCTTTTAGGAACCTCGAAACACGAGCGCCTGAGTCGCCTTTTGAAGGCTACAAGTCAAAGCTCATTTAGTATTTTGCTAATTTGATTTGTTCCTTGGTTTCCGGCTAAGAAAACGTGTCGGCGTTTTGTCATATCCAATTGCAATAAAAAGATACAAGACATTTCGCAAATAGGGCCAAAACACACGGGAGTGATCATACAAAAATCGCTCCAGTATAAAAAGTATACAAAAATAAAAAAATCGCCGACACGTTTTTGTTATTAACATGTTAAACTAGCTGCTCGCCAAATTTGACGTAGAAGGGGCAAATTCCTTTGGAGTTGTAGCTCTTTAAAGTGTCGCGTTCAAAGCGAAAAATTGATTTCAGAAAACAGCGCTCAAAAAAATATCTTGCAATGCAAACAAACGCCGCCCACTTGAAGCTTGCAACACCTTCTCGAATAACAAGGCCAATCAGTACGCTAGAATGGCGGCTCTCGTGACACTTCCCATGAAAACCGTCTCGGTTGAGTGCATACACGTCATATGGGTGTCACTCTAAAGAAGAATTTTTACTTCCGGTCAAAAACTTAATATGCTCATTTCTCCGCCGATATTCACTCTTTTTCAAAACTTTTTTTTTTTAAATGAAAGATCACACTTGGACTATTACTTGGATGTAAAAATCCGATTTCGGGAAAAATTGTCGATCTGAAGGTATACGGTAACCTTAATTTAAAGATCAAAATTTGGACAATGAAGTGAAACAACAACTATCGGACCTGAGCAAGAAAATCAATTACACTCTTCAACCAGTGTTCAAGAACCAGATGCATGAACCCAAACCACCTTTAATTAACTAACTTATAATGCCTGGTATATAATATTATCAAGTGAATGTGATCGGTGTGATGCAAAGTATGTCGGCTACACTAGTCAGCATTTACAGCACCTATTGACGAGCACCAGTTTTCAGCAACTGGATAGCATTTAAAAGAACAATAACAGCATTAAAACCATATTTCTTTACCATGTCACACCAATGACTGTACATGTTTATATTAGACTGTTTGAATTTTTTATTTTTGCCACTTGAAAATGATGACATGGCAACATTATTGTGCTTAACTTGTGTCGCTAACGTTTATTACTAAGTATAGATCCCCTAACCAATTTTTGGGGTTGTTATCAGGTCATTTCATTCCATAGTCAGGTCATTCCAAAGAAAAGTTAATTCATTCCACAAAAAAGTCAGTTTGTTCCACAAAGTATTAAAGTAGAAAAAAAAACACATTAAACATAGCGAAATTCTACTTAAAAATTACCTCATCTGATACCTGCACATTCTATATATGTGTAATTTTTATCGTGAAAATTGCGAATAGAACAGCATTGTAACACTGCCCTCTTCCCAATCTCCCTGAACACGCTTTAAATATGGCTTGTGGGTATTGTCATTCCAGATTGGAGACTAAAACAAGTGAAAAGCCAACATGAAAGACTCTATTAAAACATGTGTGCTTTAGCACTGAAACTGAGAAAACAATAATTAAAACAAAAATTCTCTCCTTTATTACAGAATTAATACTACAAGTAAACCTGCATGCTTTGATTAGCTTTAAAGTAATACTGAACCACCAAGTCAAGGCAATAAGCAGTCACTGTGGCGGATCCAGGGGAGGGGCCCGGGTCCCCACCTTATTTTTTCGGAAATAGCGCATTTTCTTTGAAGTGCCGGAATTATGTTTGCGGAATTCAACATTCATAGTCAAGCCTTTAAAAGCGGGCCCCCTCCTTAGCTGAAGGTCTGGATCCGCCACTGATAGGTGCAAAACATATTTACCAAACATCTACTCATAGCACAGTAACGTTTTGTATACTATTTGAAACATCTCACTGTAATTCATATCTCTTAGTGACCTCACGATTAAATTCTAAAGCATTCTGGAGAAAGTTAATATCAAACCTCGTGAAAATGCTTAAAATATGACAGATTTTGTTTTGTACTGACGTGAAACATCCGTTTCAATTATTATGGATAACTTCAAATTCATTTTTCTCTCGAGGGGTCAGCTTGAGAGCTAAAGTTTTGATTGGTTCTTCTTAATTGCATTCAAACTGCTACCATGCTATGAGTTCTTTTTGGTATCTTAATTTTTGCTTTTATTGCTCAAGTGTTTAGCAGAAACTGTTTTAAAAATATATTGTAGCATTCGTTTATCATTTTAACCGGGTTCCACTATCTGAAAATTTGAATATATATGAGACTTTCAGTAAAGATGCCTTTTCAAAAGGAAGAAAAAGATTTGAAACACCTAACAGACCCGAATAAGGTCCTGGAGAATGGTAATGCATTTCAGTACTATCGTGTTATATAGCTCGATAAATTGAAAGAAACGTTTTGATTACACTTTCATAGAGTAAGCAAGTTTAATTTCAAGCAGGAGGTCTGTATGGGAGAATCTTGACCGAGGTTGTGAGTACAGACCGAATGCAGTGAGGTCTGTACTCACGACCTCGATCAAGATTCTCCCATACAGACCGACTACGCTCGGTTAATAAGATGTTTATTATATGGCCAAACTAGAAACCTTTTCAGTATAAAAATTTGCTTTGGTTCGCTGCACTCGCTGACATTTTTGCTAGTGAACGGCGATCACGGAAAAACTTGAACAAGAGAAGGTTGATATCATCGGCAGATATGTTTTCAATTTCCCTAGCCTCTTTTATCGACTGATAGAATATTCTTACAGGTAGTTTAGTCGCTTTTTAACCTTGTTCAGTGCTTTTAACTTCTGGCAATTACTTCGCAAATTCGTCTCTGGCTAGTGTTTGGATTTCGCCTGTGAACTGAGCGAAAATTTGCCAAAGTTTGCTCATTCTTTTTATATTTTTCACATCAAGCTTTTTGGTTTTTCCATTTATTATTTTATAGTAAAAACAAGTCAACGTTTTGCATTTTTGTTTGTAAATTTCTCAGCGTAGGTGCAACCGGTCTAGATGCTGGTCTAGATGGGAAAATCTAGACCGCGGTCAATATCGATTGTAGCCAATAAAATTCAGTAGTTCCCAGCCCTCGTGAGACACGGCCATATAATAAATCACATTACGTTGTGAAGCCCAGCAGATCAACCAAAGGAAAACAACTATCAATTTGTTTCAAAAGTTCCCAGTGCCTTGAGGGTATCCGGTCACTTTGTTCCATGACCACTTCATTCCAAACCACTTCGTTCCATCCTTTGGTCACTTCGTTCCACCATATAGTCACTTCGTTCCAAAGAATAGTCACTTTGTTCCAAGTATAAACTAAGCCAAAAATCTTACAAAACTGTAAAATGTTATCCGCTGTCTATGATGACGGCCATTTTGAAACTTGTGAAGTTCCGGAGTTATTCATTCGTCATGCGAATGCGAAACAGAAGAAGCATTCATAAACTTCGAATTTTCTGAAAATCTAAGTTATAAGATTTTTCGCTTAGTTTATACTTGAAACGAAGTGACTGTAATTTGGAACGAAGTGACTATATGGTGGAACGAAGTGACCGAAGGATACAATGAAGTGGCTTGGAACGAAGTGGTCAGGAACGAAGTGACCGTAATTAGCCTTGAGACTTCACCTAGAGTATGCCCTTCTGACAGTGAATCTACAGTGATTTTGTGTGAAAAGTGAAATCATAATTAACACAAGTCCTGTGAACATATTCATAGTAAATGACTGGATTACAAAACACTTTACCTACTGTAGCTATATAGACGGGTATACAGGGGGGGGGGGGGGGGTAAGGGCAGCAACACAATAGGCCGTTTTCATATTCTCGGTATCGAACTGGAACTAGCTTGCAATTGAGGCTAATGCGGGTAAATCTTTTCTAATGCAAATGAGATGAAGCTGTTTTTAATGATATTTCCCCGCATCAGCCTCCATTGCGTGCTAGTTCCAGTTCAAAACCGAGAGTACGAACCTGGTCTATTGGTTCTATAAATTATTAAGTTCATACTTTTTGACTTCCCAGCAAGTTTGGCCTCCTTTCGTTGTTTTCGAAGATGTTCTCTAACCTGCAAGGAAAGATGTGCTTCAGTTAGGTTGCAATGTTTTTTGAGTCGTCTGCTTTTACTCCTGTTACTGATTAAAACACATCATTCACTGCAGATCATACGTTCTATCGCGGTTACCGTTCTCTACCCCGATGACCGTATGAGAAGTAAGCAGACTCCAAACTGTCGCCGTACATGTACAACTGACTTCTTAGCAAGCTTCACAGATGCTGTTTGAGGTAAGAAGCTTGTAATACAGTTCGTACAAACCTTTCGCTGTATTTTGTATCTTTTGTGGGCCGTCATCCTCTTGCTCTGTTTTTCTATACCAAACAAAGCTTTAAATCAGCACATAAGAATACACTGACACAAACAGAGACAACCAATCACTGAAAAAATAGATCGCGATCTTACTTGGTCGAACCATAGTCGAATATTTTGTTCCTTTTGCACCACGTGAAAATGCTACAACAATATGGCGGCCGACTAGTTCCCAGCCTTCCAGCGAGAGCCACAGAGGAGGGCTTGGGACGTTTACCCCCAAAACAACCACCACAGGGCAACCAACAATCGACACGAAGAAAGTGGAACTCTTTCGCGACTCGATAGAACTTTATTCATTGAGGAATTCAAATCGAGAATGTACTCACGATGGAGTCTAACCACTTAGATGATAAGAATACTTGCTCACGTAGCTTAAAATACTGCGCCCCTAGTGCACAGTTCACCGCGGTAAAACGTAAAAAACAAGAAAACTACTTCAAAAATAAGGTTTTCATTTTCACTGTTCAAAGTTTGATACTTTACAAGTATTCTCCTGGTTTACTAAATTTTTTGGAACTTTACTAAAAAAGTTCTAAGCGTTTGAAAACGGCGAAATGCCGACTGTCGGCGCCATTGTCAAAGCACTTTTGATCGGGTGCAGAGCATTTTAAAACTAAAGAATCTCGTTTGAGAGAACTGAAAATATATTTACCCTCGGCAGCTATTTCACATATCCTTACTGATGCTTCCACGTTAACGTGAATGATTTTTCTCGAAATAAGAAAAGAAAAACATCCTCAGACGTTTGACCGCGGTGAAAGTGCACAGGGTCTCGAAGGGGTTTCGCGTGATCCGTGAATTGACCAAAAAACAGAGCGTGTATCGGGAAAACTCATGGAATGCAGCCGTGATTTTTGAATTATATACTCACTGTGACGCGTGATCATCTAAAGTTATAGTCCGTGAATCGAGATTTCTACCGATATAATGTCGTTGATATCAAATAACCCTACAATAATACAGTGGAACCCCGTTAATACGGACACAAAGGGGACATGGCAAAGTGTCCGTATTATCGGGGTGTCCGTATTAAGCGGGTCTCAGATAAAAAGTAACGGACACATGTTTAATCGATAAGAATACTAAGGCAGACATTTTTACGACAGCAAAACGTTGTTTTTATTGTACTGTAGCTGTAAAATTAAAAATAAATGAAGACTGTAAAAAAAGCGAGACCGATACAAAGTAGAAAGGTTTTAAATTTGTGTACTATATTTCGACTGGCCAAACCAGCCTTCTTCAGGTGCAATGGGAAATTACATTGGAAGGGTTTTATATATGTACAGTATGTAGTGACTGCGGTATTTTGCGTAATAAAGGAAATACGTAAACGTAATAAAATTGACACTGTAAAATGAAATAAAAATAAAGTAAAATAAACTAAAAATAGTAAAATAGCTGATAAAACAGTACAGATAACTAAATCAGTATGTTTCTTGGCGGATGTTAAGATCTTCTAGTCCATGAGCCAGACCCCACAAATTGGGTGATCGGTATCATCCGGGGGGATTTAAGTTCTTTGTGTTTTTTTGAGAAGTACTATTAATATAGAGTTAGAAAATGCCTGATAGCAACGGATCTGAGGTAGTTTCTGTGAATTGTGAAGGTTTTCTGCTCCCCCCCCCCCCCCCCCCCCTCGTCCATATGATCTAGAAACATAGGTTATTTAGTGCATGGCTCTCAGGCCAATTGCTTGTTCCAAAACATGTAATATAAATCACGTGGCAAGTCACGTGACAGCCTCGCGTTTGCGTTTTGTTTGGGATGTACACCAAAATAGAGAAGTGAAATAGCGTCTGCATTGTATATCATACACATAATTACGTTTTCTTTGTGTTGATATTTTTTATTATTTATCAATATTGATATTCTTGATATCCTTGCACTGGTTGATGCAGTGGGCTCGTGTGTATTTCGGGCTTCCCTTCCAATTATTCCCACCATATATAACTGAAGCTGTTTTTTTAATGAAGTGACTTCTGTTCGTGGATGTTTGTAGTTATTACCTAGCGTTAGACGTAAGAATTACTACTAATTAGTCTTATTGCTAATTCGAGTGTTAATTCTAATTTGTAACCAATGCAAGTTTAGAGTAAAAACGTAAACTGGAACACTTCCGATCAGTCTGAGGAACTCACGCGCGTGGGACTTCGAGTTGATTTTCCTTCTCATTCCCTGGTACATTTTCAGCGTAGTTGTATTAAACAAATCCGCCACATTTTTCCATGGTTTTCATGCTTATAGACCATATAAATACCATAAAATGCCCAAATCCTTGCAGTGACATGGTATGTGGTTCTACCTGTATTATGAGAGAGGTCATGAAGACATGATAGAGCTCACTGAGAAGCTATGGCGTTATAGTGGAGATTGCCATCTTTTGGGTGTGAAAGTGTGGATGTAGCTAAGGGCGTGGCCCTCGCTCTTTTTTAAGAGGGCAATATAGAACTATCACTTCGTGTCATACAATCGAGGATTCCAGGCCTGCACAGCAAGAATAACAACGTTAGGAACCTTGCTCTTTACTATGCGCAGGTGAGAGACGCGGTACAGTCAAGCAGAACATGAATTATAACAAACGGACCTCCAGCGATCTTGTATCAAAATTATCAATAACCATTTCTGCGATGGCAGTTGAGCTGACCAAAAAACTGTTTTAATTTCTTCTCGGCAAACCAGGATCTCGTTAGGATCTCAGAGAACTTCGCACAAAAGCCTGATAAGAGCATATGATACTGGTAAGAAATACTACAAAGCATTCACATTGGCTACTTTTGCAACTTTGCTAGGGAATAAATGTGCAAATGGACGCTGAACGAGTTCCCAGTAGCTCTGCTTCGGAATTGACGGAGTGAGCTCGTGTCTTTAGGAGGTGTTTAAATCGTAAATAAAATGCCGAGGGAAGATGCACAGGGCAAGATACATATATAGTATCTGACCCGTACCAAGGAGTGGATTTTTATTGTTGTAAAGCGCTTAGAACAGCAAGATATAAGCGCTATATAAATATTAATTATTATATTATTAAAGGATGACAATAAAGAATGATGAGAGACATCTACAAGCAGAGCTAAACGGCATCAGTTGCGTGGCATCAGCAAAACTCAGACCGTTAGTCAGACATGAACAAAGTTTCCTAACAAACGACAGCAATACAGAACGTGTCATCAGTTTTATTGTCCGGGTGAATGGAAGATGGAAAGGCAGAAGCTAGACGACAAAGAGCCAGTAAAGAGGTAATTGACTTCAATGTAAGAAAGTGGCAGATAGTCCTTTATTTCTGCATGCATTTCACATAGGCAAATACGGGCATAGGTAAAAATACTTTTTTGAACATAAAGTGGCCGAGAACTGGACCCGGCCGAGAACTGGGCCCCATACTGCCGACCTCAATTTTATCCTTACCTTTTAATGCGCATGTGACATAGCACGTGACTTTTGAAAGAAGCAAATAAGGTAAAATTAAGCTTCTAGAATAGGATATACGATGATGTGAAGCTTTTAGGATTTCTCGTGGGCGCTATTACAATTCTTCCTTAGCCTCGTTTCCATGCTAAGAGAAAACTTTCAAAGGCGCCCAAGTCCACAAACTACCACCGATCAATTGCCATCAGGTATTTTCTGACTATTTACTACTCCACCTTTCTAAAAATTACCATTTAGATTAATCCCCCCAGATGATACCGACCACCCTACTGGTTCATGGACTATTCGGGATCAATTGTCCTGCCTTTTAAGATTAAAAAGCCTTCCCTGGCCTTCCAGATTGAGTCCCTGTTTGAAAAGACTTTTTCGATGAGGATTAGTTGAATGTCATTAGCAGTGTGGTTAGGAGAACGTAGGTAAGCGTAGGAAAACGAAGTTAAACGAAAAAAAAGGAAGTTAAACGTAGGTAAATGAACTTAAACGTAGGTAAATGATGATAAACGTAGAGAAACGAAGGTAAACGTAGGCAAACGAAGTTAAACGTAGGTAAACAAAGTTAAAGGTAGGCAATCAAAGTTAAACGTAGGCAAAGGAAGTTAAACGTAGACAAATGAAGTTAAGCATAGGGAAACGAAGTTAAACGTAGGCAAACAACGATAAACGTAGGTAAACGAAGTTAAACGTAGGAAAACGAGGATAAACGTAGTCAAACGAAGTTACAAGTAGACAAACAATGTTAGTCTAATTTCCAGAGGTGAATATAAGAATGGCAAAGGGAACAGTTGCTAGTGTAAGTATTTGTTATATTTCGCCACTTTGTTTGAGTTCCCCGCGTTATCTAAACATGAAACTTTTGACCGAATCGAGTGTTCATATTATCCTTGTATAAAAATTTTGTTTTCACATTTCGTTAACAGAAAGAACATCTCTTGAGATTGTATGGGAAAAACACAGCATCAAATCAGAAACATCAGGCTGTGGGCGCATTCAACAAAAGGAAGAATGTAACCGATATTGCTCGCGAACTTTGCGCTCAAAGACAGACCTCCGAGGTCTACCTTATCAATGCGTTAGCAGCTGGAAAAACTCTAGATCACCAACGGCTGGGAAATAAACTTCAGGTTACTGATGATCATTTTGTTATCCTACAAGAGGAGCTGCATGTAAAAAATCAACTTAGTGTAGTGAAGCAATCCACCCTGAACTCACATACAACCAGATTCGCTTCATGCTGGCGTGCATTATCCATGATCTGGAAGTTTGAATGTCTTTGGAAACGGAAGCCTTTTTTATTAAGTTTCAACTCAGCTCTATAAATTCTTTACTCATTTTTTATGGCATCATTTTTCATTTTGTTGTCTGTTAATTAAGCTTATGATAAATAAATAGCTTTTCTCTCGTTTAGAAAAACTCTATTTCTGTCAGTGATTATTTTAGCGGGAAATGAGCTGCGCCAGTAGAGCGGGAAACTACGGGCATCCCCGAAATCTGTAAACATAGACGGTAATCTCTTATGTAAGCTCTTTTTAAAACTGAAATATTTTGGTAGAACATGCCACCAACAAATTGTTCCATGTGTGGGATTCAAGCCACTGAGCTAAGGCCGGCAGCGGGAATGCAAATGTGCTCACAATGTCGTTGGAAACAGGAACATAAGTGCCTAGTCAAAGGCTGTAAAACACCAGATGCCAAGGTGAAAATCAAAAATTTACCAGGAAGTCTGGTACAGGCAACAGATGCTGTTAGGGGGAAATTTTATCCCAGTTTGGAATATCACCGAAGTTAACCCAGTGCTGCAAGTCGTGTTTTATCAAGCTACATCGAGCAACAACTGAATTTGCAACTGCACTTGCAAAAAATTCTCAACAAAATTCTCAGCATGAAGCAAACAATAAAATTTTTCCTGCCACCCTGCTTCGTGGTGTCGCAGTTAGTTTGAATTTCTTAAATAATGAGATATAAATTTAATTTCTCCTATCCCCATGGTCCTTGGTGGAGTGGAGTGAGAGACAACGCGTCCGTCATGCAGAACAAGATTGTGGTGAACAAGGAGAGAGTGACTTGGAAGACGATTTCAACGCCTCCATTTTCAACTTAGAGTCCGATTCACGGGATGCAAGTATATCTGCACCCGCAGTAAAGGTACCTGTACATATTGAAGATATTGATTTTCAAATGGAAGTGGACACAGGAGGAGCGGCATCTATTATGAGTTACAAGGATTATAAACGGCATTTCAAATACCTCGCACTGAGGCCAGTCGATAAGTCCCTCCATGCGTACACTGGCACGCCGCTGGATAACGTATTGAACAGCTAAAGGAGAGCTATGCTGAGATTTTCAAACTCGAAATCAGAACGGCCAGGGGTATAACCGCTAAACTACATCTCAAAGACAATGTAAAGCCGGTATTCCAGAAGGCCCGCCCAGTACCCTTCGCATTACACCCCGCAGTGGAGAAAGAATTGAGAAAAATGGAAGATGAGGGTATCATTGAGCCAGTGGAAGTTAGTGAATGGGCCACACCCATTGCTTGTGTACCTAAAACAGATGGCTCGGTACACATATGCGGCGACTACAAGGGGACAGTCAACCCTGCCATTCAAACAGAGCAATTTGCGATTCCGACGTTGGAAGAGATTCGGGGTAAAGTGTCCAAATGGGACACGCTGTCCCATTGCCTATGCCTCTCTAACACTTAATGAACACGAGAAACGTTATGGCCAGATTGATAAGGAAGCTCTGGTAATCATGTTGGTCTGAAGCAATTTCACTTGCACCTATATGGTTGACATTTCACAATTCTAATGGATCACAAGCCACTGGAACGGATCTTTGGGCCTAAGACAGCAATCCCGTCACTGGCAGCTATGCGTCTACGACGATGGGCAATCATTCTGGCAGCCTTCAATTACAGCATTAAGTTTGTGCCGTCCAAGCAAAACGCAGTGGCAGACGCATTATCACGTCTTCCTTTGCCATCTTCGACTGGTGCTGAAAGCTCCATCTTTAAGGTCGAAGAGCGTTTAGTAGAATTTGCCTATCACATACAAGGAGATAAGTCATGCAACACGAGTCGATCCTGTGTTGTCCAAAGTGTTGGAGCTTGTCAGGAGTGGTTGGCCTAAACACGTTGAGGATTTACGTCTGAAACCTTTCTTGCACCATTGATACAAGCTGTCAATCGAACAAGATTGCCTATTGTGGGGACTAAGAGTTGTCATTCCTACACGTTACCAGAAGGACTTGCTGGAAGAACTACACGTGGGTCATCCAGGTATCATCCGTATGAAAGAGGTAGCGGGCAGCTACCAGTGGTGGCCTAACGTAGACCTAGAAATCGAGCACATGGTGAGAAACTGCGGCAGTTGTCAGCAGGTTAGGAAACCACCGGCAGCAGCCCCACGAGCACCTTGGATGTGGCAAAATCATCCATGACACCACGTTCACATTGATTATGCAGAAGAGGAGAGAAAGCACTACTTTGTTATTGTTGATACACATTCCTGGTGGCCTGAGATTTTCCACATGCCGCGAAACACAACTGCAGCATTACATCGACCATCACCATTTTACGGGAACTACCAAATATGGCATGCCTATTCACTGTGTCAGTGACAATGGGCCACAGTTTCGCAGTGAAGAGTTTGCTCATTTCCTGAAAATGAATGGTGTAAAGCATGTACGAGTAGCACCCTATCATGCAGCGAGCAATGGTCTGGCTGAGCGGATGGTTCAATCATTCAAGAACCACATGAAGATGTGCAAAGGCAGCAAGCTGTCGATTCAGCAACGCATTGAAAACTTCCTGCTCATGTATCAGTCAACCAAGCATCCCACGGCTGGGAGAACTCCAGCTAGTTTGTTTCTTGGCAGAGAGTTACGAACTTGGTTAACTCTCCTTTGTCCAAATGTAGAGGAGAAGTTCATGGATTCGCAGGCGAAGCAGAAGGCAAACACGACACTCATTCCAAGTTCAGAGAGTTCTACCCAGGTGACAGAATCCTCGTGAAGGACCTCAGGAAAGCAGATACCTGGTGGCCAGGCTCAGTAGCTGAGCGAAGTGGACCAAGTTCATATGTTGTGGCACTGGACGATGGAAGGGTGTGGAAGCGTCACTTCGATCATGTGAGGAGAGACAGCATGAACAGAACGGATACCGAACAGAGTCGCGAGTATCATGACAAACCACCTTATGTCCCTCTAACTGTCCCATTTAGCATGAGTGTTTCAAATCCTGCACAGGTGCCATCAGCTAATCCGGCAAATAGAGTCAGGGCAGGCTCAGGGTGAAGCCCCAGCCGTGACGGTAGAGGAGGCACCACCGGTTGTCACACAGTCTTTGGAGGCAGCTCTCCCTGTACCTCGCCAATCTTTAAGAGTGCGAAAAGCTCCAGACAGATTAATAGAAACTGTTTAAAGTTCTGTTTAGACTTGAACTGCTAGAGTGTTGGCTCTGGACATTACTTAAGTCCATAAGCAGTACTTTTGTTATAACGTCGCTTATGTGAATAACCTTATTAAGCGATGACGTCATATAATGACGTCATCGGTTAATGCTGTAAAGCGAAAAAGCGATGGAATTTATGGAATTTTTGGTGTTACGGTGTGAGCGCGATTACTCCCTGAATTGAACCGAAGAGCATTGGGAACTAGGTGCATGGTTTGTGTTCTTGTTCTTGTCGTCGTGCGAGTGGACGGGATCTGTTGTGTGTTGCAATCGACCGATCTTTCTAGAACCAAATAGAATTTGGAACTTCAGGGATAAACGTCAGTACAAAAGAATTCAAGTGAAACTCAACAAGAAATCACGGCGTAGAACTCACAGCAAAATACTCCCAGGCAGTTAGAAAGGACCGATTCAATGTATAAACGAAAGGCACAAATTATATTTGATGTGTTTTATTAGATTTAGTAAACAGAAATCTTTACATTTTTTAAAAGAAAAGGGCTAAACATTTTCAAGACAGCGTTTGACCTTGTATCGTATGTCGTCAGTATCGGATGTCGCGCTACAAGATAACACAGCTTTTGTCAAACAGTCATTCAACACAGAAGTTGTTCAGGAATAAACGTCAGTAGAAAAGAAATCAAGTCTAACTCAACAAGAAAGCACTGCGTAGAACTTGAAGCAAAATACTCCCCGGCAGTTAGAAAGGACTAATTCTAAGTATAAGTCAAAGAGACTAATTTTATTTGATGTGTTTTATAAGATTTAGTAAACAGAAATCTTTAATTTTTTTTAAGACAAAAGGGCTCAACAATTTCAAGACAGCGTTTGACCTTGTATCATATGTCGTCAGTATCAGATATCTCCCTGCAACATAACGCAACTTTTGTCGAACAATCATTCAACACAGAAGTTTTCAGCTATTTTTATTAACTTTCTTGAAATTTTCTGTCAAATTTCCTGAAAATTCTTTAAGACCCCTTGTGAAACGTCATCGCTTCTGCATGCATTGCGTGCCGTTTGTATTGCCCGTTTGTATTGCCATTAGTATATGTCCTAGGTTTAAACTGTTCCTATTGTATTTCATTGTGTTATCTAGGAAGGAGGAGATGGGAGTCTGGGGAGCAATGGTCGAGTGAAGACATGTTTGTAAACCGTCCGCCTCATATTAGCTGCTCGGACGGCTTAGTATGGCTGAGGCCTTCCAACAGTCACTACAGGATATTCTGAATAAGCTGGAAAAGCTAGATGTCATCGAAGAAGCAGTGAACAAATTACGGACGTCTTTCAAAAAGCTTGAAAGAAGAATACAATCGCTCAAAGACACGCGAACTACCACCAAACGAGATGTTGAAGATCTTAAAGAAAGCCTAAACTCAAACGAAGAAGATAAAAAGCAAATAACCGAAAGCCTAAAAAATCTGAAAGAAAAAGCAGAATCGAGACTTGCCGCCGTAGACGAAGAAAATGGCAAACTCTGCGCCTTGCTCAAAGAGATAGAGAACAAGAACTTATATCTTGAACCATATTCTAGGCCCGAAAACATAAAGTTTGAGAACATCCCAGAGGACTTCACGGATAAGAAGACACAGAGATGGTGCTCCGTTCCTTCCTGGAGACCGATCTCGGTTACCACTACGCTTCTATTATTGAAATACAGCGAGTCCACCGTCTTGGAAAAAAGGAAGGAAGAGAAACCGAGACCCATACTTGCCAGACTCCTTAGATATAAGGACTGTGAAAAAATTCTTTCACTGGGTCATCGCTTGAAGGGAACGGATTTCAGAATGTATCAAGACCTCCCGTTCGAAATAGTCGAGCGTAGAAGAGCACAGATGGACACCTTTAAGAAGGCCAAACGAAATAATGTTCCTGTGGCATTTAGTAAAGCGCAGCCTGACAAACTGTTCATTAAAGGAAAACTGTGGCCTGTCGGAAAGCCGTTAAAATTTTAAGTTTACCACTGACATATAGCTATCGTATTAGTATGAGATTTAAACTTTTAGTATCTTAATTTAACCGCTTTGCCGCTCCATGCATTGCATTCTTTTCGTCAAATCTGAAATTGCATTAAAGTTAACACATACAACCAAAATGACACAAATACTTTCTTTGAACACGAAAATGAAATGCCCACTCACGATGATGAGTTAACTGCGTGCGAAGGAGCGCTAACCGCAAAGGAGTGTCTTGAGGCTCTAAGAGAAAAGGGATCAGAAAAGACCCCTGGCACCGACGGCCTACCAGCCAAATTCTACAAAGTATTTTGGAAAGATATCTCCAGCACCCTAATCAGTGCACTAAACTACGCTTATGAAATTGGAAAACTCTCAATAACCCAGAGAAGAGGCATTATAAAACTCGTCCCTAAGAAAGATGCAGAACCTTTTTTTATAAAGAACTGGAGACCCCTAACCTCCTGAACAGTGATTACAAAATAGCGGCAAAGTCAATTGCTAATCGTTTAAAATCTTTCCTCCCCAATCTCATCAATTACGACCAGACTGGTTTTAAAAGAGGTAGATTTATTGGAGAAAACATCCGCCTTATTGAGAGTGTCATTGGCTACGCCAAAGAAAACAACATACCAGGATTACTTTTGTTTTTAGATTTTGAAAAAGCTTTTGACATGATAGAATGGTCTTTCATTAAAAAAACTTTTCAATATTTTGGTTTGGCAGTAGCATTTTAAAATGGTTGAACCTGTTTTATTGCGGCCCAGAAAGCTGGGTTTTGAACAATGGCTGGGCGAGTGACTTTTTCGAAATTCAAAGAGGTGTAAGACAAGGTTGCCCTCTCTCCCTATCTTTTCGCTTTGTCGGCTGAAATGCTAGTTAAGGCAATTCGTGAAAATAAAAGCATTAAAGGGATCTTTGTGAACAGTAACGAAATAAAGTTGAGTCAGTATGCAGACGATACAACTCTAATACTAGAAGGGACAAAGGAATCCCTAAAAGCAGCTCTTAAAACACTAGATGACTTTTACGAAGTTTCTGGTTTAAAACTTAATGACAAAAAAACAGAAGCTTTTTGGATTGGAGCAAATTATGGCAAAGGTGAATTATCAATTCCTGGAAAAAAATTTAAATGGCCTAAATATAAAGTTAAAGCTTTAGGCATCTGGTTTTCAAATGACCCGGAAGCAACAGCAACTTTAAATTATAACGAAAAACTAGATAAGGTCCGGAACGTTTTAAGTTGCTGGAAATACTGTAGACTTACTCTAATTGGAAAGATATCAGTCCTCAAAAGCCTGTTTTCAAAAGCTCGTTTATGTGCTCTCTCCTTTACACACAAATGCGAAAACAATCAAAGAAGTAAACAAGCTATTCTTTTCATTCCTTTGGAATGAAAAAGGAGATAAAATCAAACGAGACATTATAATAAATGATTATTCAAACGGGGGACTAAAAATGATAGACATAGTCTTTTAGAAAATCGCTGAAAGCTACACGGATTAAAAAATAACTAGACGACGAAAACCATGGAAAATGGAAATATTTTTTCGATGTAGAGTTAGATCGTTTTGGTGGCACAACCGTCTTCACTGGTAATTTAAACAGGAAAGACACCATTGAGAATCTTAAGATCAAGAATTGCTTTATAAATGAAATACTTTCAATTGGGCAGAGGTTAATTTTGATGAAAACATGTCCGAGAAGCAATTTCTTGGACAAATGTTATGGCACAACTCACTCATAAGAATCGATAACTGTCCTGTTTTCTATCGAGACTGGTTTGAGAAGGGAGTTGCGAAAGTAAAACATTTGAAAGGAGAAAATAACCAATTTTTATCATTAGCTGAACTACAGGACAAATACAGCTTTGCAGTTTGTCCTCTAAAATATTTCGGACTGCTGTCTGCTCTTTAATCTCTTTGGAAGTCATGTAAAAACAACTGTATCAACTACAGCAACAATAGTGAAACCTTTGTGGCAAGATTACAAAAATGCCAAAGTGCGAGCAAACTGGTATATACCAAGCTGCTTTCCACAAAGCGCATGCCATCAACCCATAATCAACAAAAATGGATAAAAGATTGTAACCAAAATGATGATGCTCATGAAATCAACTGGTCGGAAGCTACCAGCTGGCCTCTAAACACACTAAAAGCACGAGAATTATTGAATTCCAAAACAAATTTTTGCGTAGAAGAATTTCAACTAACGACTTCTTGACAAAAATTGGAATAAAAGACAACCCGAATTGCTCTTTCTGTCACCGTGAACCGGAGAAACTGCTTCATCTCTTTTGGTCCTGTCCTAAAGTGGCCTCCTTCTGGCATAACTTAACCGCAAAGCTGACTTTGCTTCACATTACACCCGAACATTACACGTTAGATATACTTGTTGCACTTGGTTTGAAGCCAGATTCATCTAAAAACTGCCAGCATATAACTTTCTCTACCTTCTGGCCAGAAATTATATCTGGATCAGCAAAAGAAATGAAACCGCACCAAAGGTAGTAGTTTTCCTTCAATACCTCAAATCATTTTACGAAATTGAGACAAACGCAAGTACCACTCTATCAAAAGAGTGGGGAAAAATAAGGGCCTTTTTTCAGCAACCCTCTGATTCTGTACACATCAGTATATCCTGATCCACTGTACATGTTTCTCCGGCTTTAACTGGGTGTATAATCGCTTCACAACCGCTTTTTCTTCTTCAAGTGCATTTACTGAGAATATAAGGTTTTGAGTAATATCTAATAATGAGAACTGCTTGTAAATAGTATATTGTAGTGTGTTGGAGTTAGTGAGTAATATTGTAATTTGTTAATGTAGTGTATATCTTTCAAATAGTTTTTTTTATTTTTTTAAAAAAAAACAATGTAATTAATTTATATGTAGTGCTTCCTTCAATGTAAAGCACTTTTGTGTAAGCGTAAAATTGTACTTTACATTACAATTAAATTTAAAGGTACAGGATTCGCCAGCTTTTCAGATGAGTGGTGGCACTTTGACACCTCCTTCACAACTTCTGTTGCCATTTTGGAAAATTTGGAGTCAAAGGAGATGCTGAAAAACATTTTTTATATTCACACCATTTTGACAAAAGTAAATGAATGACCCATGACCAAACATTGCGCATCACGCACATGTTGATTTGATCACATACAATGCTCTTTAGGGTGATAAACTGAAAACAAAATGTGAACATGTTCTGCTTTTATTTAGTTTTAAATCAAACGTAGAGGTGTGGATGTCACAATCGAATTCCGTGAAATTATTGTTCCATTTGGTCATTGACTTCACCATAATATAATCACAGCAACTTGCAGCATACTTACAATCACTGGCAAATATAAAAACATTGTACCAAGATCATGTGCTTTATTGAAGTTGACCGCTGACCAGATATTGGTTTCCATTAGATCACAGGCTCAAGTCCTATATTTTTTTCTGTCTAGGGTATCAACAGGATTTTGCAAGCAGAATTTCTGTGATTGGAGTTGACGGTCAATGACAGTACTATCAATGAGTGTATTTTTACAAATTATTAAGGACCAGCCAAAAATGTATATGTGAAGCTTCGCTTTTAGGCTTGGGGTTGTTTACCAATAACAGAGCTCAATAAATAGATTTTTTACCTTCAAAATGTTACATGTACACTGCAGTTCCCAAAATTTAAGGACATTATTATGTGGTATTTCCTGGAGAATTGCCCTGGCCGGCCTTTATATAACTACAAATCATTCATTCATGTACAAGTGAATGTGATTGAAAACCTAAAGCATATAGCAATGTCCAGAGTAACACATGATCTGAGGAGGGTCAACGAACTAACAGAGAGATTGATTTCATGTAGTCTTGCAGCTAGACTGTTTCCTGTTTCAGTTTTTTAGACCTAAACCCTCAAAGAAGCCTTCAATGTCATGTGGGAGGCAGAAGCTATAATGTTCCAGCATAAATCCATTTATCAGATGACCCACTAACTTATAACTGTGAACAATAGAAAGGGCCATTCTGGTACATCCCACATTTAAGTCCATTCATTGCTAGCTTCCAGCATCTACCAACCACACATAAACGATGAAACCAGTCAGCTCAAATATTTAAAAATAGATGTCGGATTGATGCCACCATGGTAATTATAAATATGATCAGAATTCTTTTTGACTCAAATGTGTCACTTTTCACCCAGTAAAATCTCATCTTGTGATGGAGGCACAATGGACTAAGGGTTAAGTGTAACATGTTGGACCACAAATCCGTGGGTCTAAATCAATCCCTGTCCAGGGTTGTTGTGTTAGCTTCTTAGACAAGACACCACTGATATATTAAGAAAAGAACTTTTTGCAATTTACAAGTGTCAACACTCTGCAGACAAAGAATACTCAATTTATAGCCAGTGTGGGTGAGCTGAGTAATGAAATGTTTAGTGGCTGGTTAAACAAATGATCACCATTTCAATTCTTCTGAATAGTTCTGAAGGAAATGTATGCAGAGCAGTATGGAGAATTTTTAATGCTGACATCAACGCTTAAAGGGCCCAAGGTTGAAGCAATTCTCCATCAGTGAACACCTACTTTGTAGTCAGTTTGTGGAGTGCCCTGACCTAATGGTTAGTGGATTGGACTCCTCATTGGTCAGTCTGGTGTTGAGCCCTTGTTGAGTCATCGTGTTGTGTGTTCCTTGGCAAGACCCTCTACTCTAATAATCCCTTCTCCACCTAGGAGTACAGATGGCACTGTGGAACTCTGTTAACACTCACTCTGTGCAGGAGACAGTGGCCTAATGGCTACATGTAACATGCTGGAGTGCAGATTGTTAGATTCAGAGCAGTCCCCAGCTCAAGGTTGGCCAAATGGGAGAAAAATTCTTCGTGATTTAAAAGAGTCATCACTTTGCAGTCAAGGAATGCTCAGTTTGTAGCCAGTGCGGGGGAACAGTGACCAAATGGTGAGTGGCTGATCAGTAGGTCTGAAATTGGGCCCTGGCTGGAGTCATTGCGTCAAGTTCATGGGCAAGGCACTATTCACAGAGTGCTTCCCTCCACCTTGGAGTGCAGACTGGCACTGACCAACTGTAAGAGCGTCCTGACAAATGCTGGTGTTCACCTGGGGTAGACAAGCATCCCATCAAGGGAGTGTGGCAATACTCCTAGGAACTTCATACTACAGGAACCAGAGTTGAGCACCAGCACTGTTGCGCCATCTGGCTTCTCGTGGCTATAGTTTTAAATAACTAAGAATAATAATAATAATTAAGTCTATGTATATAATAGCAACCTTCCATTTTGTAAAATTTTCCTTTTACTCAGAAAACATTGATGACGGAGAGGCTCTTAGACAGCTCATTGAAGCTGAAAAACAACTGCTTGGAAACAATTTTCCCCAAGCAGTTATGACACTAGGCTGCTGTGCTATTGGAGCCAACTACGAACTTATTGTCAAAGAGTACGGAGGATATGGGCTTCCTGTCCTGTATGGAGCTCCACAATCTGCTAAAACTACAGCTTTGAAAGCAGCTCTTTCTGTTTTTGGAGAGAGTGACATAGTTCAAGGTAATAAAATATGTGTGTGAACTTTGTAGGACTTTACATTGGTGCAGGTCGGAAAAAATCTTGGCCATACATAACTCAATGCAGGTTGAGGCTTAAAAGCACAACATCTCAGGGGTTTTTTCATTGAAGAGAAAAGCAATCTCTTAGGGTCAGTTTTGACTTACATACTGACCAGGGAGTTGAAAATGTAGCATTCCACACCCTTTTTACCAAAATCAGAAATATAAACCTGACGACAGTGAAAAGTTGTCTGGACTTCTTGTCTATTTCATATGTGAATATCTTAAATAACCTATCATAACTTAATTACTAAGACAAAGGCTCTGACCAACTTGTAAATACAAAGGATGTAGTAGTATACTCCCTGTGCTGACAATCTCTTATAAATTTGGAGATCACATGTCAAATGAGCTTGATCCTACCTAACCACCCTACCAAATGAAAAATGTACAATTGCTAGCTTTAATGTAAAATTTTTGTGCACTTGAAATGTTCAAAAAAAACATTATGATTGGTATATTGCTCTTATTTATAAAAAATACCTCATTTAGTAGTTCTAGATGAAAAAAAAAAACACTAAAGACCACTTCACCCAACATTAAATTTTGCAACATTTTGAAAATTTATTTCATTGTGAACATTTTTAGCCTAGTCACAATTAATTTACCCTGGGAAATTGATTGACTGTACGTATGTTTACAACATTCATTGTTCATTCTCTTATCAAATACACATGACATTTAAGGCTGTTATGGATAGGGCAAGCTCTACGACCATCCCATTCGGTTGGGACGATGCAGAAAACAGCTCTATAATGAAGCAAGTGGCAGTTGCTTTTTTCAATCAAGTAAGTCCAATAATTTATTCAGTGTTTCTCAACAAGAAATGGCCAAATGAGGCATAATGTCATTCATACATACATATTTTCGTTGTCATATTAGAGAGCTCTGCAAATAGGGTGGGCAGTGATGCCCCAATTACACAAAGTTTTGCTTTGACCTCATGAGCTGCTTCCCCCACATGTTTCTCAGTTTCTTAATTGCAAGGCTTGAAATCTTCAATAATATTATGATACATAACAATACAGAAATCACATGTTTCTCCTTTTGCAATCACAATGAAGTTATGATTTTTATCTCTACTTACTACTTATGCCATTTTCAATTTGACAGATTTGATTTTAGGCTTAAGTATATTTTTTGTAACTATATTAACTGTCTTTAATGTAAAGTTAATACATCAATAACAAATTTTTACAAGGAGGAACTCCCAGTTATCATGGGCTGTTGGTTCCAAGAACTTTTCCACTTATTACAACAAATGTGGATGGAAGTAGCTTAAAGTATGTTCAGACTACACCAATTAATATCTGTTCAGTAGTTAAGATAATGTTCTCACTACTAGGTAAATTTCTGTTCTCATTGGCTGAAACGTGTTTCTGTTTCTTATATTACTCTGAAAAATAAATAGGAAACAAGTACATGTCACCTGTTCGAAACTTTTCAAAGCACTTTGAAAACCATATTGAAAATGCTTTGCAAATCCCTCAAAAATTCTCTGCAAACCTTGAAACGACCGCCATGTAATTACAGTCACGCGCACCGAACCATACACACAAGTTTTTGATTAGTTTGATGGCTTCCGGTTGCACAACGGTCAATACAAACGGTCTGTGAAACGTTCAGTTTCAACTGGTTTTACAAACCCTGAAGACATTTCCCGTACAAAAAACTTACGTTTCACTCATATGAAAGGACTTAACACATGAGAATTGTTTTCACGCTGTCAATGTGTAGTTGCGCACACTGCGGTCAGCGGTTATGACATTTAGGATAGGGCCCGTATGTAGAGCACATGGTTAGTTTTCGCTCGCGTGTGAAGTTTGGACCGCCATTACTACAGTTGTTGTTCTTATTCGATGTAATTTCTACGGATTGAAGCATTACAGCATTATTCTTGTCAACTCTGCCTACACTCTTTAATTACGACTCGTGTCTACGCGACATTATTTGGTGCCGGGACCAGAATATGGCAGAGAATCTCGCGAAACTTCAAGCATCTCGAGCCGGCTACCGAGCTCATCTGACGCAAACACGCAAGAAGGCGCTGCAAATAATGGCCAAGGAAACGCCGAGTGAACTTGACCTCGTCTCTCTGAATAACATACTGGAGCAACTGGCCAGAAAGAAGTCAATTCTCAAGGAATTAGACCAAAAAATCGCCACTTTACTTGAAGATCCGGCTGAACTTGAAAAGGAGATTTTCGACACAGAAGTTATCCAAGAGGACATCGATGAGACCTCTTCACAGATAAGTACCTTTATTCACCATTCATTATCTGTTAAGAAATCTCCTCCGAGTACTTCTCAGTCTAATACATCTAACCAGGGAACGCCGCCAGTTGTAATACCCGACTCGGAAAACGCACAAGCACCTCCCGGGACTTTATCAGACTCTAGTTTTGCAGAGACCTCAGCACCTCAAGAAATTCTTAATGAAACAACCGCCAGCGGAACCTTTCAAGCCCCTCAAGTTCCCTCGGGCGCACAACCACCCTTACAAGTCCAAATGGCAAACACACCAAACCCTATGCAAGCCCTATCAAGTAACCAGGCCAGTTCCCCCAACCATGGTAGTCGTCTCCCCAAACTGAATCTTCCAACATTTACGGGAAACCCACTTCACTGGTGTACGTTTTGGGACTCATTTGAAGCTTCAGTCCACTCCAACTCAAATCTTAGTGGGGTACAAAAGTTCAGTTATCTCCAGGCCCAGCTAGTCGGGGATGCATCTAGAGCTATAGCTGGCTTTCCCCTTACCAACAACAATTACGAACAAGCTGTTAATCTTCTCAAGGAACGTTTTGGCCAGCCCAGCAAAATAATTAACGCGCACATGCAAGCCCTACTGGATCGTTCAAGCCCTTCTTATCAATTAACAAGCTTGCAATTATTCTAAGATTCTATGGAAAACCATGTGAGAGGTTTGGGGTCACTTGGAAAATCACATGAAACCTATGGAGATTTGCTCGTCCCAATTGTCCTGGGAAAGCTACCTCATGAACTAAGACAGAACCTAGCCCGTGAACATGATAGTCTGGAATGGAAATTTCAACAGCTAAGAGAAGCCATTCTGAAGGAAATTAGGATCTTAGAGGCTGGTATCAATGTTAATTCGCCAAACATATCCCAACATGGAACCTCCTCAACAGTAACAAGCCAATTCCTCACCCAGACTCAAGGAAAACAGCCAAACCTCGCAAAGTCTAAAACACCTGCTAAAAGGAAGTGCACCTACTGCAAAGGCCCCCATCCATCATATCATTGTAATGTGGTTACTGATTGTCAGCAAAGGTGGTCCATAATTAAGAAGGAAAGACTTTGTTTCAACTGTCTAGGGAACCACAAGTCTTCCACTTGCCAGTCAAAGTACCGTTGCCACAAATGTAGAGGAAAACATCATACAAGTCTTTGTCCAGGTGAACAAATGTCAGGGGGGACCCCTACTGACCTTACAGCTCCCACCAGTAGCCCTCAAGGTACAAGTCAACAGCCAGCATCATCTGTTCATGCTACCCTTGCACCAATCACAGATCCCTCATCTTCATCTCGTGTCCCAACCAGTGGTGGTCGCACTTCACTATTGAAAACAGCTATGGCAACCGTCAGCAAAGATCATGTCTATTGTGAAGCAAACATTCTTCTTGATGAAGGAGCACAACGCTCATTTATTACTCAAACACTAGCCAATCAACTTGGCTTACCACTAACAGAAACGGAATCAATTTCGTTATCAGCCTTTGGAGCCCAACCATCAGCAAGCAGATATTTACCAGTTGCCACTATCAATGTTGTAACCACTCATGGAGAGAAAATTCCATTACGTGTCCTTGTGGTAGAAAAAATTGCAACACCCCTTCAAAATCATCTCTGCAGACAGATCCAAGACATGCCACACCTTCGGGGATTGAGACTTGCCCATCCCATCACCTCAGATGAACACTTTGCCATTTCTCTCCTGATTGGAGCAGACCATTACTGGGACATAGTTAATGACACAGTTATCCGTGGACAGGGACCAACTGCTGTTGCCTCAAAGCTTGGCTACCTGTTATCTGGACCACTGCAAACCTCTCTTATCAGACCCTCTGAAACTGTTGTCAATTTACTGCACACCCTATCATCTACTAAGAAAGAAGAGTTTGACCTGGAACAGTTCTGGTCCTTGGAAGCTTTGGGCATCTCTCCACAAGAAGAGGAAGACAATCATGAAGTTTTCCTGGAAAACTACATCAACACCTCAATCACAAGAAATCAAGATGGCAGTTACAATGCAAAATTCCTTTGGAAGGAAGACTCCCCGCTGCTCCCAGCAAACTACATGAAGTGTGAAAGGCGCACCCGGTCTATGGTTCGTCGCCTTGCTGCTACACCCCAACTCTTGACTACCTATGGGAACATTATAGCTGAACAAGAAGCACGCGGTTTCATTGAGAGAGTTGATGATGCACAGCCTTCGGACAATGCACACTATATCCCTCACCACCCAGTAAGGAAAGACTCAGCTACAACACCAATCAGAATCGTTTATGACTGCAGCTTCCACTCTTCATTCGACAACCCCAGCCTGAATGACTGCCTTCATGCTGGCCCACCATTCCTTAATGACGTGTTCGATTCTTCTGCGGTTCCGCACCTTCACCTATGGCTTGTCAACAGATATCGAAAAGGCATTTCTCCATGTTGGCCTTGACGAAAGTGATAGAGACTTCACCAGATTTTTCTGGTTATCCAACCCTGAGGATCCAGAAAGCGAGTTCCAAGTGTACCGCTTCAAGACTGTCCTGTTTGGCTCTACCAGCTCCCCATTCATGTTAAATGCAACACTTCACCACCACCTAACCAACTACAGCACAGCTGTGGCTGAGGATATGAAGGGGAATATCTATGTTGATAATGTCATCTCGGGTTGCAATGAGGAACAGGACGCTGTTGACTACTATGTGGAAGCACGGTCGATCATGAATGAAGCACACTTCAACCTCCGTTCCTGGTCTTCAAATAGCCCATCGCTTAGAGAGCAAGCTGCAAAGGATGATACCGCTGATGCAAATAAAATTGTGAACATCCTTGGTCTGAAATGGAACACATCCTCAGATACCCTCAGTCTGACGCCCCAAAAAACCTCCCAGCCATCGGACCAACCTATCACCAAACATTGTGTGCTACAAATCTCATCGAAGACCTATGATCCACTTGGACTTTTGTCCCCTGTAACCATCAGGGCCAAACTTCTTATCCAAGAACTATGGCAACAAAAACTTGAATGGGATGAACCGCTTCCACTGGAACTCAGAACCAAATGGCACAGTATTGCAGAAGATATTCAAGAGACAAGCAAGATTACCCTACCAAGATGTTTCTTCTCGGAATCTGAGTCACCAACCTCCACAACCTACTTACACGTATTTGCTGATAGTAGCCCCAAAGCATACGGAGCCGTCGCCTATGTTTCTCATGGTCATCAGTCTTCTCTAGTCATGGCAAAGTCTCGTGTTGCCCCCTTGAAAGAGTTAACCTTACCACAGTTGGAACTCATGGCAGCATTGATCGGCACAAGACTAGCCAACTTCATCTCCTGTGCCCTCAAGCCAAGGTACCCCAACCTAAAGGTCAAACTGTGGTCTGATAGTGAAATAGTCCTTCACTGGCTTCACAGTAACAAACATTTAAAACCATTCATTGGAAACCGCACTAGAGAGATCAAGAGTCTATTTCCAGTATCACTTTGGAGCCATTGCCCAACAAATGACAACCCTGCCGACTTACTCACTCGAGGAATCAGCGCCACTGAGTTACACGCTTCAACCCTATGGAAGCACGGTCCACATTGGTTGCCATCTGAGTCACAGTGGCCATCTTGGAATTCCTCTCAAGTGTTGCACATACACACTCCTGAAGCAATCGCTGCTGAAGCCACCGCGGATGAATCCACTCAAACAGAACCAACAGAAGAGACAGCAGGCATTCACTGTTTTATGGATGCATCCCGATACAGTACCCTAACAAAGTTACTTACTGTCACAGCCTATGTCTTACGATTCGTGAAGAACCTGCAGAACCGAGAGCCCAGACAGGTCGGACCGTTATCTGCTAAGGAACGACAACGGGCTCGCAACAAGTGGATCCAGAACTGTCAAGGATTGACCTACACTGCAGAAATTGCTAACCTCCTATCCCGCTCCAGTACGCGCCTACCCTTGGTGAGGCAGCTTCGCCTATTTCTTGATTGTGATGGTTTCATTCGTTGTGGGGGGAGGCTCCACAATGCTCCACTCAGTAACTCAGCCAAATGTCCATACCTACTACCACCAAACCATCCATTCACACCGCTGATTGTCTATGACACTCATAGGAAGCAATTCAACAGTGACCGCACTCCGCCAAAACTTCTGGATAACCTCCATACGCCAGTACGTCAGAAAACTACTCCGGACATGTGTGACCTGTCGGAAGTTAGAGGGAGTAGCCTTCAGAGCTCCAGATCCTGCTCCTTTACCCAAACTGAGAGTCCAAGAAACAGCACCCTTTGCAGTAACTGGAGTGGATTTTACTGGACCGTTATATGTGCGCTCAGAGAGCAGTGAGACCAAGTGCTACATCTGTCTATTCACGTGCGCTGTAACAAGAGCAGTACACTTGGAAGTTGTTTCTGACTTGACAGAGAGAAGCTTTCTGCAAGCATTCCGTCGCTTCACAAGCCGCAAGTCCCTACCTTACCACGTGATATCTGACAATGCTTCTACCTACCTGGCTGCCGCAGACGAACTCAAGCAACTCTTCCAATCACCCTCGCTAAAGGAATCCCTAAGCAGACAGGGTGTTGAATGGCAGTTTATTCCCAAGAGAGTGCCATGGTACGGGGGATTTTGGGAGCGTCTCATTGGGCTAACCAAGAAGGCTATCAAGAAAACACTAGGAATAAAATTTATTTATCGCCAGTTGAACTTGGCATAATCCCTCGTCCAAAACTTTGTTTTAAACCCTTTCAAACTCTGACATTTGAAAACGAGTCATGCAACAGTTGATACCCGCCATTTTTCAAGGCATCTGATTGGTAGTTTAAAGCAACCAGAAGCTGTAAAACTCATCAAATTAATAAAAAACTTGTCAAAAAGTTGGCAAAAACTTTGTTGGGTGGCTACGGTTGGAGGCATTTGACTGTAAGGTTACTGTTAACTAAAACTGGAAAAAAAATTTCTAGCTTTGTGTGCTCAATTCAACATCTCTCCAGTAAAATATTGTTCAAAGTTATTCTTTGCTTATGAATAAGCTCAGAAATGGAAAAAGAATAACAATTTCAGTTTTTGCTAAATGGTAAAAATCGAGGATTTATCATGAAAAAAGCCTACTCGTTGTTACATGACTTATCCAAACTTTTCAGCTAACTACTCTTGCAGTTATTTCTCACATTTATTTTGGTTGCAAAACAATAAACATTCCAGAAATAATTTTAGGCATTCATGCTGTTTTAGTTTGGAAACACTTTTGAAATGCTTCATAATTAACCCTTTAACTTGGAAATCCTTAGGAACATTTTGGAAACCATTTGAAAACCCATTCAAACACTTTAGAAACCTGGTTTTAGGGGGGCTTTGAAGCACATTGAAAACACTTTTGATACCCTGTTTCATTAACAAAGATGTTTGATATATAAGATGTGCATTCACATGGACAGTGAATGATATGTATTTGCCTTGCTGGAATTCTCTAAAAAAGCTTGTTCTACTTTACCATGCAAACATCCCCGAACTATTAATAAATGCATTGTATTTTTAAGGGTTCTATCATGATGGATGCGAATTCCTTTTAAGGAATTAAACCCTGTGTATTGCTCTCGTGAATTTCGAGAGCGATACCACTGCTTACTGAAAGCAATGGAGAATGCCAGCTCCAGCATTTCCATTCTAACCAGTTTCACATCCAAGATGCTTAGGAAAAAAGAAGATGTTGACACTGTCACTGAAACACTGAACAATGTATGTGACAACAAAGATCTAAAAATAGATCAGAGGGCGATGTTGTCATTCTCCTTGTTGCTCTTTGTCTCCAAAGGGCTCAGTTGAAAAATTTATTTTACTTATAGCTATATTAATTAATGCTTAAATATAAATAAATTCGTAACGTTAACAAGAGGCTCACAGTAGAGTTGAAACCTGTACTGTCAAAATAAAGCTGCTACAAAATTTCCTAACAGCACAGTACAATTGCAATGTGATATGCATTTCAGGGCAGTTAGCTGCACTGCTACAAAATGGGATAGAAAGGGATGGGTTGGGATAGGATGGGATGAGATGGGATAGGATAGGAAAGGATAGGATGGGATGGGATAGCATAGCATAGCATAAGATGGGATGGGATGGGATAGCATGGCACAAGGTGGGATGGGATGGGATAGGATAGGATACGATACGGTAGGGTAGGATAGGATGGGATGGGATGGGCTAGGATATGAACAGGAATAGCAATAAGGATGGGACAAGATAGGACAGGGTAGGATAGGGTAGGGTAGGATAGGATAGGATAGGATAGGATAGGATAGGATAGGATAGGATAGGATAGGATAGGATAGGATAGGATAGGACAGGATAGCATAGCATAGCATAGAATAGGAAATGATAGGATAGGATAGGATAGGATGGGACAGGATAGGATGGCTGCCATGATTCTCTGTGATAGGATAGAATAGGAAAAGATGGGATAAGAAAGGATAGGATGGGATGGCATAAGATAGGATGGGATAGCATGGGATGGGATGGGATGGGATAGGATAAGATGGGATAGGAAACAATAGGATGGGATGGCATAAGATAAGATAGAATACGATAGGAAAGGATGGGATGGGATGGGAGAAGATGGGATGGCATGGGATGGGATAAGAAAAGCAAAGTACATTTAAAGACACTGATTATTATCAGTTGCCTTCTTTAATATTGTTTATGGTGTTCATGTGTGTTATTTATGTTTGCGATATTTTGTTGACTGTATCAAATCACAAATATTATAGATTTGTTAAAAGGGCTTGACAATTTCTTGTCACCTGGAGCACAAATCAATGTGCTTCACTTCACAAGAGAAGCAGCCTTTTTTCACTATACCAACAAACATTTTGCTGTCTTGATAAGTGACCAAAAATGAAATCTTTTTGATAATCTAAAAGAATGATTAAATCCCGTTCGCTGATATGTCAATAAATTAAGAATACCTTTAATTAATATATTTTAAATGTATTTCTTGACCATTTGCAACTACATATACTCAAAACAAAATGGCTCGTATTAAGTTCCATACACAGTGCAAATAACAAGGGAGATCTTTCCCTAATAACCACTGACTCTTGTACAAAGAAGAGCATTTCACTTTCAGCATTACTATGTTGCAGTGATTGCCAGCCATTTGTTCTACTGAATCACAAGCCATCTAATCACTAAAAGACTTAATGATTCGTTTTTGTTTCTCGTTGTTGTTTTTGAAGAATACGATACCAAATCATTATTAACATAACAGACAATTTTCATTTATGTTTACTATTTACATTTTTTTCAAATTATTGTTTCACTTATCACTTTAGTTTTCAACTCTTATCTGAGTAACCGCATGCATCTCAAAGGTGCCACACGTAGCCCTCTCAACTGATGAGAATTGAGATTTTTTATTTAGTTTATATTCAAAAAATTCTACCATTGACACTCATGAAATTTACATGTAAACGTCCTGAAGAAAGCCAAAAACCTGACACGTTTAGTTAAGGTTAAGCAAGTCCTATCTGGAGTTGGGTTCTTGACTGTCACGAGAAATTTGCATATAGTCTAGCGCATCCGCATATGTAGTTTGTCGTTTTTGTGTGTGCCGTTGCTCGAGTTTCCATGTTGTTGTAGTTTCGCTAAAGCAGAAATGAATTTGAAGATTAAAGTTGTGTTTATTACCTTGACATGGTGGCAGCGGTAAAAACGACAGCTAAACGATGTTGAAGCTTGATCCACCGGAAAAGCTCGACTTTTCAAAGCCGCAAGAGTGGCCAAACTGGAAGCAGCGTTTTGATCGGTTCAGATGTGCGACGAAGCTGAACAAAGAAAACGAGGAGCTTCAAATCAACGCTCTTATCTACACAATGGGCAAGGAGGCTGAACATATATTTAATGCATTTACGTTCGAAGAAGGCGATGAGAAGAAGTACGATGCAGTGTTAAACAAATTCGAGGAACATTTCGTGCCAAAGCGAAATATTATTCACGAATGAGCATGTTTTCATCGGTGAGTACAGAAGGGTGGAGAAACTGTCGAAGCCTTTATTCGAAACCTCTACGAATTAGCAGAACATTGCGAGTTTGGTCTACAGAGGAACAAACAAATTCGAGACAGGATAGTGATTGGAATTTTGGACACATCACTCTCGCAAAAGCTGCAGATGAAATCCGATTTGAACCTTGACACGGCTATACAAATGGCGCGTCAAACAGAGCAGGTGAAAGTTCAAGTCGCAGGCCAAGTAGACGACAAACACCTCGGAGAAGTGAATCGAAAGAATCGGAGGCCAAATGCAAACAGAAGACAAGGTCCTACTCAGCGGGGCAAGAATTTTCGACGATCTGGCGTTCCTTCGCTTCAGCCATGTTCTAGATGCAACCGTGCTCATGGGCCTGACGAGACATGCCCGGCGACGGGAGCCAAATGTTCTAAATGCAAGAAAAAGGGACACTTTGCTGTAGTTTGCCGTACGGTAGTGGGAGATGTAACACGTGCTCCCGATCAAACCAGCCAGCATTTCTTTCTTGGAGCTATTCAATCGGGTGACAATGGCGAAGAACCGTGTAGTGTCATGTTACACATCAACAAGAAGCCTGTGCAGTTCAAAATTGACACTGGAGCTGATATCTTCGTGATGTCAGAGTCAACATATCAAGCTCTTCCACAGTGCCCTCAGCTTCAAACTTCGAATGCGGTCTTATCGAGCCCAGGAGGAAAGCTTAACTGTAAAGGTCTGTTCACTGCCAACATCACTTTAAAAGAAAACACCTACAGTGAAGATATGTACATAATCGAAGGTCCATGTGTGAACAATCTTCTTAGTCGACAAGCAGCATGTCGCATGGGTTTAGTCCAACCTGTCAATGAAACAACCGCAGATGTCTATGGAGACATTGGCCTCATGGACTGTGATGTAGCAAAAATCGAACTATCAGATGATGCACAGCCCTATTGTATTAATGCGGCAAGGAAAATTCCCTTTCCACTTCTTCCCAAAGTAAAAGAGGAACTTACACGTATGCGTGAAGCTGGAATCATTGAAGAAGTCACAGAACCAACCGATTGGTGTGCTCCTATGGTTCCAGTTGTAAAACCCAATGGAAAAATCAGAATCTGTGTTGACCTAAGGAAACTAAATGAAGCTGTGAAGCAAGAGAGATACATTCTTCCTACCTTGGAAGATGTAGCACCAAAACTAGGTGGTGCAAAAGTATTCTCTAAATTGGATGCATCAAGTGGTTATTGGCAGATACCCTTGCACCCTGAGAGCACAAAGCTCACAACGTTCATCACTCCAATGGGTCGCTTCTGTTTCCGCCGCCTGCCATTTGGGATAACCTCGGCACCCGAAATATTTCAGCGCAGAATGACAAGTCTACTTAAAGACCAAGAAGCCACAGCAGCTATTCAAGATGATATCATAGTCTATGGGAGAAGTGTAGCAGAACATGACAAGAGACTGCAGGAAGTATTCGAGATCATTGCCAAGTCGGGATTGAAGCTCAATGAAAAGAAGTGTGAAATCCGCAAGCCCAAAATCTGCTACTTTGGAAGTGTTATCAGCGAGCAAGGAGTCAGCCCAGATCCAGATAAAGTACGAGCAATTCAGGAACTTCCGCCACCACAGAATGTATCCCAATTGCGACAAGTACTGGGCATGATCAATTTACCTTGGCAGGTTCCTTCCAAACTTATCAACAGTGATAAGTCCTATGAGTGAGTTACTGAAATTAGATATTGCATGGACTTGGTCCCATAGGCAGCAACAAGCCTTTGAGAAAGTTAAGGCCATGGTAACCACTACACCAGTATTAGCCTTCTATGATGTCAACAAACCAACTGTAGTAAGTGCAGATGCCAGCAGCTATGGCCTGGGTGGTGTCCTTCTTCAGAAACATGGTGATCAACTACGCCCTGTAGCATTTGCCTCACGCACCATGACAGATGCAGAAAAGAGATATGCACAAAATGAGAAGGAGTGCTTGGCATCAGTATGGGCCTGTGAAAAGTTCTTGCGTTATCTTTGTGGTCTGGAGTCGTTCAGGCTGTTGACGGATCACAAGCCACTAGTACCCCTGTTCAACCGCCAAGACCTGGATAAAGTACCTTTACGATGCCAACGTCTTCTCATGCGAATGATGAGATTCAAACCTAAAGCAGAACATGTGCCAGGAAAGGAACTTGTAGTTGCTGATACGTTGTCCAGAAATCCACTTGTAAATGTCACAGAGTCATGAGACTCGGAAGAGGGATGACAAAGCTTATGTTGATGCAGCCATGACGTCACAACCAGCGTCACTTGAGAAACTTGAGCAGATCAAGCAAGCTACACTGTCTGACCCACAACTCAGTCTTGTACTGAAGTACACAATTAATGGATGGCCAAAGTATGCAAAGGATGTTCCAGAACAGATTCGTCAGTACTACACAGTTCGCGGTGACTTGTCTGTAGTAAATGGCAAAATCATCTATTGCAACCGAATTGTTGTACCTTCAGCTCTACGAACAGAAGTCTTGGACCGTATCCAGTCTCGTGAATGAGCCAACATGGCTGTATGGTGGCCAGGCATTAGCAAACATGTGTGTCCACATGCGAATTCTGCCAAGAGAATCTACCCAGCCAGAGGAAAGAGCCGTTAGTCACTACACCTCTCCCTGAAAGAGCATGGAAGAAGATTGGTGCAGATCTCTGTGAACACAAAGGAAAACAGTTTCTAGTCGTTATTGACTATTACTCAAGATTTCCCGAAATTGCCTATATGTCCAGTACCACAAGTGATCACGTGATCAACAAACTGAACGACTTTTTTGCCCGATGGGGAATACCTGAGGAAATTGTGAGTGACAATGGGCCACAATTTTCTTCTGAACTGTTCCACAAATTCAGCCAAGAGTATGACTTCAAACATACCACATCAAGCCCATATCACCCGAAAGCAAATGGTGAAGCCTTAAGTGGTGTCCGTATTGCCAAGAAGATCCTCAAGCAGAGTGATCCATTTGTTGCTTTGATGAGCTATAGAGCTACACCCCACACAGCCACTGGTGTAAGCCCTAGTCAGCTAATGATGGGAAGAGAAATCCATACTCTCCTTCCTACATTGGAGTCTAACCTGAAGCCAATCTCAGTAAGTTACAAAGCCGTTGCTGAAAGAGATGAGAAAAGCAAGACAGCTTACCAACAGTCCTTTGACAAGTGACATGGTGTGCGAACGCTGCCAGAACTGCAACCTGGAGATGCTGTCCACATGAAACTAGATCAGCAGAAGGGATAGAAAACCCCAGGTGTAGTAATCGCGAAAAGTTCTATGCCTAGATCCAATGTTATCGAAACACCCCAAAGTATTGTGCGTTGAAACAGGAGGCACCTGCACCCGACGACAAACCCTATTGAAGTTGAGAAGTTCACCGAACTTGAACCAGATATAGAACCAGAACAGGATCTTAGTCCTAAGTCTGCAACCGCTGATGTGCAAGAGTTACCTCCGACTGTGACTCAGTGCAAAGTGCCACTAGTCACACAGCCACACCCTGATCTGAAGAGTTCTCATGGAACACTTACTAAATCGTCTGAAACAGGAGTCAGAACCTTGAGCGGTCGAGTTGTGAGGAAACCAATCCGCTTTCGAGAAGACATAGACATTGAAAGTTTCACACATGTGTTGTAATCGTTCCGTTTATACATCAGTTTCATTATTTTCATAGAGGGAGATGTCATGAGAAATTAGCACATAGTCTAGCGCATGCGCATATGTAGTTTGACGGACCTCGTGCGTTTTTGTGTGTGCCGTTGCTCGAGTTTCCATGTTGTTGTAGTTTCGCTAAAGCAGAAACGAATTTGAAGATTAAAGTTGTGTTTATTACCTTGACAATCATATTTACTAATTTCAAGTCTCCATGATAGCTACAAGTGATCCTCCTATTTGGACCTATAAAAGGATAGCATTGTTTGAATGCCTAGACCTTACAAAGATACAAGGATTTAGGTACATGGATAGACAGAGAGAGAAAAGTAAAGGCAGCACAGGACAGGTGTACAGGACGTTCAAGTCTTCCTCGCTGCCTGACGGCTATGCCATGCTGATTAGGCCTAAGCCAAAACAGCTGTCCATGGCAGCCACTGCCAAGTTGACAGGTTGTGAACATGCATGAGGTCCTGGCCCAGACCAAGGGATGTTTCAGTGACTTCCCTTTCCATTGTGACTGTATCAGTCATTAGCCAGCATAACAAATAGGGAAATTTTGTTTTCTGTTGTTGAAGTTTTAAAACAACAAAATGAAACCTACAACATCGTAAATATTTAATAAGGGAATAGCTGATGGATGGTGCATCTCTCTCTAGAAATTCAATAACTTCCAATCAGATGCCATCAAGTGTGGGGGATTTTGAGCCCTTTTCTTGCCCCAAGGATTAATTTCTCAACTCTTTACAAATTTTTGCAAGGTCTTTATCACTTGTCGACTGACATAAAATTTTCTTCCAACATCAGAATAGGTGCCCACAAATAAACCAGAAATACAGCCTCTACAAGCTTGGACAATGGAAACTATAATTACCCTTCTGATATCTTCAGACGAGTCTTTTCTTAGGAAATAACATTCTTTTGACTCACAGCTTTCTTTTCCGCAGGCAAGAGAAAGACAAAAATAGGATCATGGGATCAGTATTTTTGAAACCGTTGTTGGAGCCCTTGTCGTCATCTTGTTACACCAAGCATATGCACTCTAATTGTATTGAGCAGAGAAAAGCCTCAACAGTAAACATGTCCTGATTGTTGGGTCACTGTTATCTTAGTTGACTTTCCCCATTCCCTTAATGCAAATCGTTAATGGTATCTATTTTTGTCTGCTTGTTATGTTGCAGTTCCTTTTATTGGCTGTCTTTGATCACAAGTATTTAAATACTTTTTTTAAAAGCAAGGGTGTCAAATTTCTGTTTTTAAAGGAAGAAACAAACATGCAAGCTCAAAGATATCCCATAATGATATTAGTTTTTATATGTTCTATTCAGTATAATATCACTTATTATTTCTTAGTCTTTGCATTTATTTCCATTTTTGTTGTATTTGTCTCTTTTGCTTAGCATTTCTTATCTTTTCACTGCATGGGTTGCAGGTTCTTAGTATTGTGTTATTCATAATAAGTTATTATCTTAACAGACTTCCTTCAGAGACATGCGAAAATCTTCCATTCCCACAACTGCAATGACCTAACTAAATACATTTGCATTCAGCAAACCTATCCACTTGTCATCCGTTTTGTGCCATTTGGTGAGGTACACCAGCTCCAAGTATCCCACACACCTGTTTGATAAGCCCACAAATAGGCTGCCAACATAAGTCATGTGACTATAAAAGCACCTTTTGCAACAGAGATAGCACACAAGTCAAGAAAATGACATTTTAATTCCAGAAGACATTTGAAAGGAATCAGGATGCACTATAAAGGGAAATAAATCATAAATGTGTAAGGAATCCAATATCATTAACTCTGGTTTAAGTTGACTTGATGTTTTCCTCTAACAAAGAGCTGTGCACATTTTTGCCTCATTTCCATGATAAAATTATGTTCTTTACTTTCATTACAAAACTTCTTTTATTACCTACTTTGTCTTTTCACAAATTTATATGTCAAACTTACTGGATATATTTAACCTTTCTTATTAGTGTTCTACATTCATAATTGGAGTTAAGAATAGGAAAGGATAGGATAGGATAGGACAGGATAGGATAGGATAGGATAGGACAGAACAGGATAAGATGGGATAGTATAGAATGGGATGGGATAGGATAGAATAGGATATGATACAATACATAGGGTACGATACAACAGGATAACATGGCTGCCACGATTCTCTGTGATCTCCCTTGATGATGTGAATGGAGCCAGCTGTTGGTGTCATTTTTTGGCGCCAAGCATATGCACTGAAATTGTATTGAAGAGAGAAGAGCCTTTTGTGATTTCAAATATTTTGGACAGCATTTAGGGAGGGAACTAGTAGCAGAAACTGTACACAAGCTTGCGGCAGACAATAGCATACAGTTTTGACCAGCTTCATTAGAATGGCTGAATGAATGCTTCATTAGGTAGTCTTTGTGACTAGGAAACTAAATTAAAGACACTGTTTATCAGTTGCCTTACATTAATATTGTTTATGGTGTATGTTTCATGTCTGTGTTTTATGTTAATATTTTGTTGACTGTATCAAATCACAAATATTATAGATTTGTTTAAAATCTACAAATCAATATGCTTCACTTAACATGAGAAGCAATTCTTTTTTTTTACTATACCAACAAACATAGCAGTGATTCTTAGTCACAAGCCATCTAATCATTAAAAGAATAGACAATTCGTTTTTGTTTGTCCTTGCTGTTTTTGAAGAATATGAAACCAAATTATAATTAATACTAGTAGTAATCAGAGATTAGGGGAGTGTGTTCGATCTAAGATAGATAGTCAGTCAGTCAGTGGCAAAAGAGCTTGATCCTTGGCACACTATGCTTTTCAATATACCTCAGATGGAGCAAAGAGGATGAGTGAGAGAGGAATCTCATCACGCAGTGTTTTGGAGGAAAGATTGCGGGATGAGAAAAAAGAACACCTGTCTGCAAAATAGATTGGAATTTTTTTTCGAAGAGGTTTAACTGCAAAAAAACATAGGCACGCTAAGCGTGCAGGAGTTATTTTTTCAATTGATTGGGTGGCTTGGGGTAGAACTGGGTGTTAGTCCTGTTGGGATGGTTTATTTCATGGGTTGAGCTATTTGTGCATGGTGCATGTGCACGGTCCATCGCGCCGACTAAGAGCTACTTTTGGAAAAATAACTCAAAAACAATTTAAAAAGAAATTGTGCAAATGTTCTAAACATTAGGCCGCTTCCCTTGTAAACTGAATATGACTATGGTGTGCAACCGATCGATCGAACCATACTGTTGAAGACAAAAAATACGTCAGTAATTTCTTCAAAAATAAACAGAAAAAAATATCTGGTAGTCACTTTTAAGGTTACCTTGATGTTTAACTATCCATCCCCTTTCATTCTAAACCGAAAGAAAACCGCTAAGTACATCAGAACATGGATTGAAAATTGTTGACAACATTTACCCTGATTTACCGTAAACATGATCACAAAATCGCAAACACGCCCACTAAGAAAGCCAAATTGACCCAGAAATTGCAAAGGAATGGCCAGATGGAACAAGAACAAAGTATTCTCGGGTTTCTGAAATGGCTACATTATTTTCATCGTCAATATAAAACAGAAACCTTTCTGCAAGCAAGGACTTTCTTTCGACAAACGCGAGAAACAAACAACTCTAGTCACCAGTGCATTTCGGCCAAACCACGTGACAATTTTACTTGGACTGGTACAATACTAATTTCGCAACCGGAAGCAGAAACGTGCCCTAACTTGTGAGCATAACATCCTCAGTACCGATATTCCCACGGCCGTGCTAAAAATAGCTGTCGATGAAGTTGTGTGACACGCTCGACTGCACACCCAAAAAGCTAGTTTTCTTTTCAGCCGTTGTTTTTTGCGTGACGAGCCCAAACAACGGCTGCAAAGGAGACTACCAAAAACCTGGCTGTCTTTTTTATTTCAGCCATGGAATGCGCTGACGTTGAAGCTTTCACTTTCTCTACGTGACAAACAAGATTATGTTTACTTTGCATGTTTATTTCGCCAGAAGCGACGGTCGTTAATTTGTTTGCAATTTTGCGACTATTTCTTGTCGGTTTAGCCAGTTGAAGTGAATCTTTTGGCTGTTTCATCGAAGCGAGTTCAGAGATCTGAAGAAAATAAATTAGGCCGACGTAAATACTTGCAAGCATTACGTCATTGGTACGGAAATAACCGCATTGCACCGCCGTACTGCTAAAGATAGCCATCCAGAATCGGAGGCGAAGCTTGAAATGCGAGACTCGCACAACGACTACTATACCTTCCTACGGCCGTCACTCGCGGCACAAATGATTTTCTCTTTCCGTGCCATCCAACTACGTTGTCACAACAGCTGAGGGGAAATTTAATATTTGGCGAGCAGACAAAACGTGCCCTTGTAACACCATCACGTTATGAGCTTTTCAAACGATCGATAAATAACTCATGACCGCTCATGTGAAGTCCTACTATTCCTAAGCAGGAAACGTCGAACCTTCTCCGACCACATTCCAACCTCACGAAAATACCTATTATTTGGCAACTCTCGAACCCAAATAAACCCACATACCTCAACCTGTTACAAATACGTTGTTCTTTGGGGGAAAAACCTTGAGAGATTTATGGTCGCTCGTGTTATTACTTAGCCAAAGCTCCTACTAATGCTATACTTTTAACCGAGAGAAAACAGTTTAAACACCGCGCGGTTAGAATATCAAAGATTTCTCGTTTAATTTCTTTAACACTCGCCCTTACAAACAACCCACAGTGCGTCAGTTTGTTCTCATTTGGGGACCAAAACAAAACGTTGAGCAAACACACAACACTGACATTAAAAATGGAAGTCACAACATTTAACTTATTCTCAATATACATATTTATTCTACTCAAAAACATCATAAATTTTAAATAAAGTGGTCAACAAATACTTGTTCTGTCGTCAACTGAACTAGTTGATTCCATAAACGAAGAGAATCACCTTCACCACCATGAAATTTCCAAACACTTTTCAGTTTCAGAACCCACACACAATGTTCTCACCCAAAGCTACATAAAAATCAAGAACTGGAATATAGACTTCAGACCAACACGGCCCAATAAGGTCGAATCTGTAGCAAAACAAAGATGGCCGTACCTTGAACCCAAAGCAAATATTCATAAAAACGATCCAAATATACAAGCCGCAATTTGATTGGTCCTTGATAGAATCCCAAATCTGATTGGTGTGAAATACATACATGAATGATCCACCCAACCATCCATCCACCCACTTAATAGCCAAAGACGTCTTCACGCCGACTAAGAGTTATTTTTTTGAAAAAAATAACTCAAAAATTGTGATACTGAAGCAGTTCTTGGTATCTTAAGGCAGAATTTTTCTTTTCTTGCAAGCTATGTTATTGTAATTTGGATGTTTACAGAAGAAGCCATTCAAGTGATGTACATCATAATTTAAATTGTAAATGATTAATGGACCGGTCGGAAACATGATCCATCATCACACAAGTTATGGCAGTTGTTGTTTGCCAAAGGTCACAAAAGAACCTCAAATAATGAACAGAACAGCAAATTCTCATTGATATCAGAATAAATGCAAGACAAAGTGACGTCGCTCCTGACACTTCATTGGCCACTCACAAAGCAGAAACGTACATTTGTAATTTTAGCTAATTTTGTGAAACGTATTTCATGTAAACACCCTGGTTTACCTTGACTACAAAACTACAAACCGACTTACATGATTTGCATTCCCTTTATGATGTTCCGTGGCTGACTAAAAGTCTTCTTCCCTGGATGATAATCTTGAAATGTTTCAACTTTGTACCTGTCATATCGAATCGTTATCAAACTGTCATGTCGTGAGTGAACAATGAACTCTTAGTCCAAAAGTAGAACACGATGATTGATTCAATTAGGTTGGAATGTTAAGGTGTGATTTCGACATTTAAGATATAGTCCTAAGTTTATATTTTCTTTAGCATGTACCCATCAGCTAGGGATGAGAGCAATACAGCGTCATTGAGGCCAATACGAAAGTGGCGATGAGGAAAACCCGGAAATCTTTTCAAGAATAGAGCAAGCACCTCTCACCTCAACAACCTAAGCTTACAAAACAGCAATGAGCGATACCGAAGCAACCCCGCCAACTCCGGGAACACAGCCTTCTCCGGGCACACAGCCTTCACAAGGCGCAACTTCAAGTACCGCAAGCACGAGTACCAACGCAAATGTTCCTCGCAGTGACCTACCGCCATTTGCCCCGTTCGATCCACACAGGGACCGAGCAAGTATAGGTCTTCGCTGGCGAAAATGGACAAGGCGTTTCGAAAACCTGCTCATCAGTTTGCGTGAGTTCGATCCTACAGTCCACAGGGGACTACTCCTCACGTATGTCGGCGAGGCAACAAACGACATCTCTGACACGCTATCCGACACAGGCACGGATTATGCAACAGCCATTGCCCGCCTCACCATTTCGACCCAGTCCGAAACAAAGACATAGATATTTATGACTTTCGGCAAATAAAGCAAGAACCAGGAGAATCACTGCAAAATTTTCACCGCGGTCTAAAAGAGAAAGCAATTCTTTGCGAATTCCCCAACCACGACGTGGAGATCAAAACACAGATTATCCATCATACCTCGGATTCCAGAATTCGTCGAAAAGCTCTTCGCGAATCCATGGATCTGAAAGCTCTTCTGGATTATGGGTATTCCTTGGAAAAATCAGACCTCAACTCTAAACGCATCGAAAACGGTCGTCAAAATGAAACAGTAAATTACACCGATCGCCCACAAAGAGAAAAGCCGCGCAGAACAACACGTCAGCACCAAAAACGACAGCGTAAGCCGGACCAGTCCTAGATAAAGAAAGAACACAACCAACAAGCTTGGAAATGCATGTATTGCGGAGGACCATTTCCCCACGATGGAGGAAGAACTTCATACCCAGCTAGCGGAATGAAATGCAGTGCATGTTCCAAAACCGGTCACTTTGCACTGTTAGGACAATTCACCGCTGAGATTAAATCAGACACCATTGCAAAAACTGACAAGTTTCTCGTGACAAAGACAAACAGCAAGTGTTTATTGAGCTACAAAACATGTAAGGCCTTGGAGTTATTGGATGTCTAAATCACTGCCAACACCCTCGAACACGCAAATCCGGAGATCACGCACATTCTCCACAAACACAACCGAATGTTCGAAGGAATGGGCAACATCAAGAATATACAAGTAACACTAGACATAGACCCATCCATTCAACCAGTAGCCCAACGAGCCTGTCGAATACCTCACAGCATGAAAACAGCGGTAAACAACAAACTAAAAGAAATGCGAAAACAAGGCCTTATTGAGAAGGTCGAAGGATCAACACCCTGGCTTTCACCGCTTATCGCCATACCCAAGAAGGGCGGAGATGTTCATCTTGTACTCGACATGCGCGTCCCTAATCAAGCACTCACACGACGCCGAGTACAAATACCAACAGTATATGAGATTTTGCAAGAAAATGGAGGGCGCGACAATTTTCTCTGAAGTCAATTTATCACAGGGATATCTACAAGTCACGCTCGCCGAAGAGTCACGCTACATTACAGCCTTCCAGACCCCAGATGACGGGCCACATCGTTTCACACATCTGATCATGGGAGCCTGCCCCTTGGGAGAGTACTTCCACGAAGTCATAAACCAAATTATTCGAGATCTTCCGAACTGTGAGAATATATCCGACAACATATGGCTATGGTCCAAGAAAATGGATGATCACATCAAGCAACTAGACCAGCTCCTTGAAACTCTCCAAAACAACGACATCATGCTGAAACTCCCCAAATGCTCCTTTAAAGTGCGTGAAATCAACATCTTTGGCCACATTGTTTCTGGTCAAGGAATCCGACCGGACGACAAGATTGAAGCAGTAACCAAAGCCCCCAGGCCAAAATGTGCATCAGAAGTATGTTCGTTCCTCGGGCTGACAAATTATTGTTCCAGATATGTACCTGATTACAGCAGCGTCACATACCCCCTATGCCAATTGACCAAGACCACAAGTTCCTTTCATTGGGGAAAAGAACACCACGAAATCTTCACAAAGCTCAAGCAAGCTCTAGCAAGTCCACAGGTATTGGCACACTACAGCCTCACCGCGCCTACTCGACTCGTAGTGGACGCATCATCTTGGGCGTTAGGAGCAGTATTGCTACAGCAGCAAGAAGATTCCACGTACCATCCAATCGCCTAGGGAAGCCGCTCACTCACAGAAGTTGAGATGAAATACGCACAACTCAAGAAAGAATCTCTCACAATTGTATTTGGCTGCGAACACTTCCACCAATATCTATACGGAAGAAGCTTCGAGTAAGAAACCGAACATCGCGCACTTGAACACATTTTCAAGCCAAAGATCAGTTTTCAAGGCAAATCCAACCCCGCCAGAGTGGAAAGATGGGTTCTGCGTCTTCAAGAGTATGACTTCAAGGTAGTCTACCGTCCAGGAAAAGACAACCTGGCTGACTCATTGTCCCGCTTACCCACAAAGTTACCACGGAGTAACATGGAAGCATGCGCCGATAGATATGTTCACTATCTAGCCGAGCAGCTAACACCACAAGCCATGACGATGAAGAAATCCAGCAAGCATCCATGGAAGATGAAGAACTGACGCAGATTACAGACAACCTTCAGAAGAACAAGCCTCACAAACTCCCGTCACAATACAAACATGTATCAGAAGAACTCTGCATCACCGATCAAAACATCCTACTTCGAGGAAATCGCATAGTACTTCCAACCAAACTCAGGCAAAAAGCAATCACCTTGGCTCATGAAGATCACGCAGGCATGACAAAATGTAAACAACGCATCCGTTCAAAACTGTGGTGGCCCCAGATGGACCTTCAAATCGAAGAGCACGTCAAGTCATGTCACCCTTGTCAAGTTACCAGCCGGCCTGAACGACCAGAACCAGTTTGTTCGACTGAAATTCCTGAAAAGCCCTGGACACACCTGGCTATTGATGTGTGTGGACCATTTCCCACAGGAGAATCGGTAGTAGTCCTCACTGATTATTACTCAAGATGGCCAGAGGTGAAAATCCTAAAATCAGTAACATCTGCCAACATCTTAGTCTGGCTCGATGAAGTGTTTGCCACACATGGTTACCCACATCAAATCAAGTCCGACAACGCTTCATACTTCACCTCACACGAGTTCCGCTCTACACTGAAGACATGGGGTGTAGAACTGAAAACCGTAACCGAATATTGGCCACAAGCCAACGATCAAGTCGAGCGTTTCAACCAAGGCCTCCTGAAGCACATCTTAACTGCTAATGCTTCTAACAAGGATTGGAGGAAAACACTGCCAACCATGCTACGAAATTACAGGTCAACACCTCACCAGACAACTAAAGTAACACCAGCACAACTCCTCATGCACCGCGAGCTGCGAACCAAACTACCAAGGATAGGTCATGACCAAAAGGATGACAGTAAGGTCAGAGAAACAGACCACAATGCTAAACAACGTGCAAAAGAGTATGCTGACTCCAAAAGAAGAGCAATGACTAGAGATCTCAAACCCGGAGATCTAGCACTACTACAAACAGAAACACAGAAATAAGTACACTAGCACCTACAACCCAGAGCCCTTGAAGATAATCCAAGTCAATGGATCTCAAATCGTAATGCGAGATGCTAAGGGAAACACTTATCGTCGAAACTCCTTTCACGTTAAGCGATACAGAGAAGATCCAAACCTACCACCAGCACCACAGCCTGATGAAGAAGAATTTGAAACAACACCTGGAACACCAAACACAAGGAACCCAGTCAATGCAGACAACCCACCAGTTGCGAGGCCAGTTCCAGATAATCCACCTCCTCCTGAACCACCCAACATCTCTGTGCAAACATCAGGACGAGAGAGAAGACCCCCAAGCTACTTGGAAAACTATGTCCGGAAGTAAAGAACAGTGACACTGATAGATAGAATCTTAAACACTCGAAACCGAATGAAATGTACTAGAGACTAGTAGACGTCGTCGCATATTAATAGTTTGTTTGCATGATATATGTATAACATACCTTTATGGTGTTCGTATCCCAATAATCATTTTATTATGTAATTCGAACAACTATACTCAGAATTGAGGATTGTCATATCGAACTGTCATGTCGTGAGTGAACAATTAACTCTTAGTCCGAAAGTATAACATGATGATTGATTCAATTAGGTTGGAATGTTAAGGTGTGATTTCGACATTTAAGATATAGTCCTAAGTTTATATTTTCTTTAGCGTGTACCCATCAGCTAGGGACGAGAGCAATAAAGCATCATTGAGGCCAATATGAAAGCACCCTGACAAAATCAAGCGGGGGTCCATTTTGGTGTCCTTACAGAAATGTGGAAATTTTATGCATTTAACCATGCACAGGACACCAGCTATCACAAACTACGGGCCAAAATTAGGTTTGCATTCTCCTTAGTCAAACGCACTAACAGATAACTTTTATTTATGTTTATTATTTACATTTTTTTTCAAATTATTGTTTCACTTATCACTATAGTTTTCAACTCTTATCTGAGTAACCGCATGTGTCTCAAAGGTTCCACACGTAGCCCTCTCAACCAATGAGGAATGGGATTTTCTATTTAGTTTATATTAAAAAATTCTACCATTGACACTCATGAAATTCATACTTGAACCTTCTGAAGAAAGCCAAGAACCCAAAACGTTTAGTAAAGGTTAAGAAAGTCTTATTTGGAGTTTTTGCTGGGATACATTCTTTCGAGTCACAGCTTTCTTTTAAACATGCAAGGGGATAACAAAAATAGCATCATGGGATCAGTATTTTTGAAACTGCAGTTGGAGCCATTGTCATCTTGTTACATCAAGCATATACACTCTAATTGTTTGATCAGAGGAGAGTCTCTGCAGTGAATGTTGGCTCACTTTATGTCACTGCTATGTCAGTTCCCTTAGTGTAAATCGTTTATGGTATCTGTTTTTGTCTACTTGTTATGTTGTAGTTCCTTTTATTGACTGTCTTTGATTGCAAATATTTATTTACTTTGTAAGGGCAATGGCATTCCCTGACATGTCAATAATTTTAATTTTTGTTTCCTTATCTCTTCTTTCAAGTTAAGAACACACCATCTGTCAGCAAGGTAGCAACACTGTTGGAAAGATAAAGCTTCACCTGCAGTTGATGACCACAATAAACATCACCAAGTTAGGGCAGTCAAGTTTTCACTCTCTAGAACCACAATACATACATTAGGAAATTGACTGATCATTTTCAGCTGTCCTAACACTGATAAAGGTGCTTCACTCCATAGTTTGATGTTTGATGGTTTGACACGAAGAAATTTGTTGTAATGTTTAAGTTTCTAAGAAAACAATACATCTTTGTTAATAGCATTGTACATTCGTAAGTGGAGTTTAAAATCTAACCAACAATGGGCAATATCCTCACCAGCTTCTGGAAACTGACAAATGTAAAGAATCATGTGTTTTATAATACAATGTGTTTCTGCTCTTAAGAAATTATATTACAAAACATAAGTCGCCTCAAGGTAGTCAACCAATAGGCAAAGTTTGATTAAAAATCTATGTTGTGTATTTCAAGAAATGACCTAATGACAAACGAAAATAGAAATCTTTTGCATCAGTGTAAACAATATTGGCTAACATACATATGTTGGATGTGTAAGTCAATATTTAAAGAATCTTGCAGTACATGGATTGATACTTAAAATCAGAAGATATTCTGCAAGACTGGGCAGGATAAATATTTACTATTGAACTGCTTACACTACTGTGGTCAAGCAGTGCTTTGCGATACTCAGGTGAATTGTGGCAGCCTGCTTATATGGCAGCATCTGTAATGTATGAATAGCAGTAACTTTCTAATCATACTTGTGCATCATGTCAATTTGGTGAATAACTGACAATTATTCCACAAGCACACATTCGATATGAGATGCCAACGAGGCACATAGCGCCGAGTTGGCTTTAAACATCTCATATTCAACAAGCGTGAGCAGAATAGTTGTTTCAGGGCTCGACAAAAACTTGAATTCCAACTTGCCCTTTGGGCAAGCAAGTTTTGAGACTTGCTTGCCCGAGCCAATTTCCCACATGCCCGCATCAAAAAAATAAAGTAAGAAATAAGCTCATTAAAAATTCATAATCCTCGGATGACTAAATCTCACAACGTGTTTTTTGATTGCTTTACTTCGTTTGAACATTTTCCTTATTAACATAACAATTGAAGCGACTAAAGTGGTTTTCTTATTCACATATTTTTCTCCCAAGCCAGCGTGCTGCAAGACTGCACGGCGGAATGGAATTGGAAGACACTAAGCTGGTTTCTCATCAGTAATGGTTATTTTATGAGGATTTTATTTTTGATGTTTGTACAAATGAAAAGAACTTGGTTTTGTTAATTTTTGGGAGGTCACTGAAATTTTTTTTTGCTGATCAAAAGCTTTGGCCTAGTTGTTTACACTGCGTTCGTGCAAAATTCTCACACTGTTCATTTGTAGAAAGAAATTTAATCAGGTCAGATTTTAGTCACGTACTAGGCAACCAGGTGGTCGTCTTCCCAGACTTAAAAGCATAAAATAAAACCCAAGCTCAAGCTTATACATTCACAGTGTAGACCTTCAAACCGGAACGGTAACAATTTTTTAAAACATTTTGGAAGATTTTTTTTCAGCTTTTTTTGGAAAAGGCTCATGCTTTGACAGCTCTGACTTCAGGTTTCGGTTTCGGCAGATGCAAGATACAAAGCAGAACTGTAACTGAAAGTAAATGTTGAACTGCAACACTTTTGTTTAGATCCAATTTTAGAGCCCAGAATGGATGCGAAGAAAAATCGGGAGTTTGTTCAGCGCTGACCAACTCACAATATTTTACGCTTGAACAAACACGGTAGAATTTTAGCCGTCACGGATCACGCTTCACTGCACTTCAGTAAGAAACATATTTAAAGATGTGTAGTACATAAGAAAAAGTCATTTTAATCGCTTCCGCGACTTACAAACGATTGACATTTTTCACAGCTTGAGCATTGCGAAACAATTGTTTTACGCTGTCTGTAGTTCTGATTATTTGTCATTCAGTTGATGGAGGGTTTTGCCCAGGCGCTTGCTCGTCGGGAAAATGACCATGAAAAGTTACTTTTTTTAATTTTTTTTTTATTTATAACCACAGACATTACAATACATTACAAGAAAAGAGATAAAAGTACAAGAAGAAATAAGTACAAGAAAGAAAATAAGATGGAGAACAGGTTCCCTTACCTAAAGTAATAGAGTTAATATCTACAATGGTCAGTAATGTGGCTGCTTTTTTGGTTCTGATGTTATATCCATTTTTGATATTCTATTTATTATTAACCGTTACAACTTTATCTGTTTCTTAGATTTGTGCTTCTCTATTTGAAGTTTACTTGCGAGGATGGCCACGAAAACTTCCCAGTAGTACTCTTCTTCTTTTCTAGAGGCAGTGTAAATATAGTGTTTTGCAATAATCAAGCAGAGGTTTAAACCAAGTCGGCGAGAGAAATCCACCAGTTAGTAAACTGAAACCAAAAGCTCTTAACTTTCAAACAGGTTGCGAAAAGGTGGGTTAGTGTTTGTCTTTCAGAGCATAGGTGACATTTGTCGGTTTCTTTAAGTGCGTCTCTAAAAAGTGTTGCGTTGATTGGCAGAATGTGATGAATAATTTTAAATTGAAAGATGGCAAGTCTGATGTCCTTCGAGACTTTGAAAGGAAGGCTATAAATGCGATGCATTGTTTTCTCATTCAAATTTGCTTTTACCATCCTTTTTTCAGTAGTAGGCGTTACAAACTTATTTTTAACAAGGAATTGTGTTGCTGATTTGCAAGAGACCTTATTTAAAGTTAATCTATCGTTATCTTGGACATCCAGAGGTGCCTGGATATTTCGTTTTAGGATATTGATCCATTCTCTAGGGATTGAGTGGCATAAGCCATGATACATAAGAAAGTTAGCTTTGATTTTAAATCTAGAGCAGAACGCAGGGAAAGGTAAAAAAGCATTGTTTTGGAAAATGTCTTTGTCTTTGATTCTAATTACTCCAGCTTCGTGCCATTTTTTGTAATAGACAGAAAAACCTCCGATTTTAATGAAGCGATTGTTCCAGATGATTTCATTCAAAACTTGCTCTTTGGTGTTAGGAGAGCTGCAATTTATTTTCCCCCAGGCGTAGAGAGCTTCCTTGTAAAAGGCAAGTGCTTTTAAGTCAAAATTGCATTGAAGTAAGAATAAACCTCCGACATCCCTTAGGTAGCTCAATGAAAAGTTACTTGCCCGGCCTCGAAAACTACTTGTCCCGGACAACCAGACGGGACTTTTGTCGAGCCCTACGTTTGATTAAAAACACCCAAATAATTGCAATATTTGAACTCCCCACTGTTCTCACTGACACGTACACCTACCACATTTGTTCTCCATGGTATATGAGCTCATACACCATTGCCTGTAAACCAATTAAAACTCAGGAATTTCAATAAGCAATGGCTAATTTTTAATACTGTACAAAATATGCATGTATTGCATGGGATACATGCATACAATACATCTAAGCAGTGAGTTTTTAACCAATGATACATTATGCAATGTAATTTGGGTAGAAATTTTACTACATGAAAGTAAAAAACAATACACGTGAATAATGAGGACACTCACTTGTAAACGCAAAATCTGCGAGAGAAAAGTAGTACATTGGAGCCCCAATTTTATTGTCTTAAATGTTTTCAATGACCTTGAAACTTGCAGGCCATATAAACTGATGACAAACCTCGAGATTGACAAGTTTTTAAAAAAATTCATCGAGCGGTTTCCAAATAATTAACACATTTGTAGGTGTAGACCAAATTATTTACAAAAGTGACCTGGCAACAAGAGCACCTGAATGCACGCTCATCAAATCCGTTTTTTTTCGCAATCGGTCGTGGTGATCCCCATAATTTTGTATACACAATTTTAAATGGCATCAAACTACTATGAGATGAAACTGCATTCCCAAAGCGCATCGTGTTCTTCAGCTATTACCCTATTATCTCAATAGTATGTTTTTTACTGTATTTATGACCCTCGAAACTTCATCCCCAAAAATTTTGATAACGCTCTCACAGAATTTGTTCAAACTTTGGCAAAATTGAGGCAGGTATAGGAGGTACTTGCTCCCTTGAGCGATTTCCAAAAAAATCTCCTGGTGCCGAGCAATACAAACGAAATTGATAAACGTGATGACGTCATTACGTTGCAATGACAACTCTGATGTCAAAATAACACTGGTCATAACAAATTTTCATCTTTACCTAATTCAGCTGTGGTGATCGTTTTTCGATGGCATTGTTAATGACAGTCTGGTTAGTTCTCAAACTTGAGCGGTGTTGCCCCTAAAAAATCCAGTTGAGCCACCTTAAGAACCTTTTAAATGTAGTCTTGAGTGGACTCTACCTGAAGCAGCTCTAGCCATGCACAAAATGATTAGCTCCCCCTGCACTGGTGATTCATTTCAGGCTGTTTTACTGTCCTGACAATCCACATTCTCCACAGCGACCTGCATTTTAAGTCCTCATTTGCCAAACCTTTATATTGTCATCGGCCATGCCATCCTGTGCACTTGTTTCTCAAGCTTTCTTATGGATTGTGCCTGTGTCAAAATACTTCAAAGAATACTCTGCAGGTGTTGACCATTTCTGCATTAATAGACATACAACTACACACCATTACAAGATTAGAACGATTTTGCATCTTGAAAGGTAACGTTCCAACAAAACTCTTCATTAAAAGGGTTGGGGTAGGGTAGGGCAGGTTGTTTTCTCTGTCTTTTCTCATGGCTCTTATAGTAATCCATCCTGGTTACTTTTCTTTCGTAATACTTAACACAAGTGACAGCCATGAAGATAAATTGTTTCAGCAGTTTCCAAGCCAAGACTGTTTGCTTTACTACAAAATGTGTATTTCACTGAATAACCTTCTTCCCTTAGAGTTTTTAACAGTAAAATTCTGCTTGGGGCAAGATGTAACAGGACATGAAAACAACAACTTGAAACTAACAAAAAAACCTGAAAAGCTTTTAACTGGACAGTTAATGTTGACTCACTCTTGGATTTAACTGCATAGAACACCAAAGTAAAGAATTTAGAAGAGCGCCAGCAGGCAGTTCCTGCGGCATTAGTATTGTGGTATGCGCACGCATGTTTTCGCGCCATAAAGATCGTGTTATGTTTTTATGTCGGCCATCTTGGTTGTATTAAAAACCGCTGTTGAAGTTCTTTCGTTGTGACGTTCGTTCTCGTCTCCTTAACATTGGCGTGGTGGCAGTGGTGGGATAAACCCACGTCCTCAGGAGCCCGAGTGTCGTCTCGCTGGCCTAAGCAACAACGAGTCTACCTATCCTATGGTCGAGTGAACTCTGAGCAGCCTTCTCATTGTAAGGAAAGTATAACTTCACTGTTCCTTACTGTTATTGTGTTTAACATGAATTCAAGTAGAGCCCCGAAACAGTGGTCCCTAACAAAGAATGAAAGTATCACATCATTTGAAGCTTGGCGGCAGAATCTTCAGTATTCCCTGTCTTTAGACGCCAATTTCGCCCCCTTTTTAGCAGATACTTTTACATGGCAGAAAAAGTCGTCCACTGCCCCCAATAGAGGGCTGACTTCCGATGGGGAAGCAGTGCCAGAAGCTCGCCGGCGTACCGCCGAACAGAAAAATGTACACCTTGAGCTCATGTTAGGTCAAATAGCAAATTTTTGCCCCGTCATTTCACGCAATACTATTGTGAAGAATACAACTTCAGTCAAGTCCATTTGGCAAGCAATAAGGTCTCACTTTGGCTTCCAATCCACCGGTGCTCACTTCCTAGATTTCTCTAACATTAAACTTGAAGTCGATGAACGCCCTGAAGACTTGTTTCAACGGTTAATGTCCTTCACAGAAGATAATTTGCTTGTTACAAATGGCAACATAACCCATCATGGTGAAGTCGTTACCGTTGACGAGGAGCTTTCTCCCACACTTGAGAATTTCGTGGTTTTAACCTGGCTTCGCCTCATTCATGCCGATTTACCTGCCCTCGTCAAGCAGCGCTACGGAACTGAGTTAAGATCCAGAACTCTAGCGTCCCTGAAACCTGAAATTTCGCAGGCTCTAGACTCTCTTCTCGATGAGATTCGCTCTTCCGCCGACACCAAGATCCTCCGAGCCACTGCCTCGCGGTTCAGACAGCCACCTCCTCGCTCCTCCTACAAATCATCTTCACAGGCATTGCCTCCCAACAGGCGACCGAAGTCCTGTCCGTTATGTAAGCAAGCCGGCCGCAATGACCAGCATTTCCTAAGTGCGTGCTCATATTTACCTCCGGAGGACCGTACTTACCTTTCTCGGTCTCGCCTTACCTCTACCTTTGACGACGAGGAATCCGACTATGAGCCCCCACTCTTCCCTGACGAGGATGATCCACCTCTACGCACTGCAGCTCGTACCGTTTCACGCCGTGTCAGCACAAAACAGTCACCCCACTTCAAGGCTTTTTACAAGCACCATCCACTCCGACTGACCCTGGACACAGGTGCGGAGACTAGTATGATCAAGTCCTCTGTGGCCCGTTCAATTGGTGCAACCATTGTAAAATCTTCCCAACAAGCATTACAAGCTGACGGCATGACTCCCTTAGCTGTAGCCGGGGAAACTCACCTCATCTTATCCCGAGCAGACAAACAACTCGGTCTTGACGCCCTCGTTGTTGACGACTTAGATGTCGACGTCCTGGCTGGCACACCCTTTCTCATTGCCAATGACATCACCGTACGTCCTGCATTGTGCCAAGTACGTATCCAGGACTCTGATGTCATACACTACAACCCTGATAGTGATTCAACTGGTTCTCATGCTATACGACGGGCACAAAGTTATGTTCTACGCGCCTCCTCTTCCGCAACGGTTGTTTGGCCTGGTGAATACGTGGAACTGGACGTCCCTTCCGACCTAGGAGACGACTGCGTACTTGCACTCCAACCACGCACAGACACCCCAATATCAAAACACACCAAACCCACCTGCATTTGGCCTGAACCCCAAGTTATAGAAGCAGTTGGATCCACAATCCGCTTGACCAACTCTTCCAACGAGCCGAAAGCCATCAGCTGCCACGAGCACCTCAGTGAGATCCTACCCACAGTAGTTGCACCTTCACCGTCCCCCAACCCAGCAGCCACCTCTCCCTCACTTCCAGTGAAGCCACACAGTCGACCTCCCTTCTCGTCTTCCGTGTCCCTAGACCCCGACAAATTGCTTCCAGATGCCACTCGTCTTAAGTTTCAACAGCTCTTGCAGAAATACGACGGAGTCTTCAATCCCGACATAACCGGTTATAATGGCGCTGCTGGCCCCATTAAAGCAACCGTGAATATGGGCCCCGTACAGCCCCCACAACGGAAAGGCCGCGTACCTCAGTACTCCCGCAACAATCTGGTTCAACTCCAAGCTAAGTTCGACGAGCTGGAACAGGCCCAGGTCTTCCGTCGCCCCGAGGACCTAGGCATAACCGTCGAGTATCTTAACCCGTCATTCCTTGTAAAAAAGCCGTCCGGTGGTCACCGACTTGTGACTGCATTCGCCGACGTAGCACGCTACAGTAAACCACAGCCATCTCTAATGCCAGACGTCGACACAACCTTGCGCACTATCGCACCATGGCGCTACATGATCCAAACTGATCTCACCCGAACGTTCTACCAGATCCCTCTCGCCCAGTCTTCTCTAAAGTACTGTGGCGTAGCCACCCCCTTCCGTGGAATCCGTGTATACACAAGATCAGCAATGGGGATGCCTGGCTCCGAAACTGCACTCGAGGAACTGATGTGTCGTGTTTTGGGTGACTTAATTCGAGAAGGTTGCGTAGCTAAGCTCGCGGACGACCTGTACTGTGGCGGCGATTCACCCGAAACCCTCTTGTCCAACTGGAGTCGGGTACTGGAGGCGCTCGACCGTTGTAACCTCCGTTTGTCCCCTATGAAGACTGTCATTTGCCCCAAGACCACCACCATCCTTGGCTGGATCTGGTCCCAAGGCAAGCTATCAGCCAGCCCTCATTGTATCGCCGTCTTACAGTCATGCCCTCCTCCCCAAAGTGTGAAAGGCCTCCGTTCCTTCATTGGAGCCTATAAAGTACTCAGTCGCGTACTCCCAAACTGCTCCGACATAGTAGACCCCCTTGAGAGCTCCCTCACAGGCCTCCAGTCTAGCGACAAGCTGCTTTGGGATGAGAACCTCACCTTTAGGTTCAAGTCTGCTCAGGAGTACCTGTCCAAACACAAATCCATCGTCCTACCTCGTCCTTCTGACATTCTTTGGATAGTAACTGATGGCTCAGTCACGAAGAGGGGCCTTGGTGCTACATTGTATGTTACCCGTGACAGTCGTCTTTACCTTGCTGGCTTCTACAGCGCCAAGTTGCGGAAACACCAAGTCACCTGGCTCCCCTGCGAGGTCGAAGCCTTATCCATTGCTGCTGCAGTCAAGCACTTCTCTCCATTCATCATCCAGTCGCAACAGCCTACGACCGTATTAACTGACAGCAAACCATGTGTCCAAGCAATTGAAAAGTTATGCCGCGGCGAATTCTCGGCCAGTCCTCGAGTGACTTCCTTCCTAACGACCGTCAGCCGTTACCAAGTCAGCCTACAACATTTGGCTGGTAAGGCCAACCTTCCATCTGACTTCACCAGTCGCAACGCCCCCGACTGCAGTGAGCCTACTTGCCAAATTTGCACCTTTGTCCACGAAATGGAAGACTCAGTAGTACGTAGCGTTTCGCTTCAGGACATTCTCGATAAGAAGTCCAACCTCCCGTTCACCACAAGATCAGCATGGCTACAGATCCAGAACGACTGCCCCGACCTTCGAAGGGTTCATGCCCACCTCAAACAAGGCACTCGCCCTTCAAAGAAGATCACCAATATTCGCGATGTCAAGCGGTATCTCAGCTGCACCTCTATTGCCCGTGACGGAGTTCTCATAGTTAAACACTCCAAGCCTTTCGTTCCTGCTTCCGAAGCAATTATTGTGCCCCGTTCTGTACTGGATGGTCTTCTAACTGCCCTCCACATTAAACTAAACCACCCTTCCCGCCATCAGCTCCAAATGGTGTTTCAACGACAGTTCTTCGCCCTTGATATGACCGACGCAATTTCCCGTGTTACATCTGCCTGCCACACGTGTGCTTCCCTTAAGTCGTTTCCCAGCACCTTAGTATCCCAATCCTCCGATGACCCTCCCGTAGTGATAGGAATCTCCTTCGCCGCTGATGTAATAAAGCGCCAACGTCAGTTAATCCTCATTCTCCGAGAGTGCTCCACGTCACTCACTGCATCTTGCTTGATACCTGACGAAAAGCACGATACCCTACGTGATGCCCTCACTAAGCTAATCGTCGGTTTACACCCTCTTGATGGTCCTAGAGCCGTTATACGAGTTGATCCCGCTCCTGGTTTTTCATCCCTGAGCAACAACGACTCACTTGGACACTTAAACGTCTCAATCGATGTCGGCCGTATTAAGAATAAGAACCACAACCCTGTCGCCGAGAAGGCTGTCCGCGAACTTGAAGAAGAGCTCCTCCGACAGCAACCAGGTGGAGGACCAGTAGGTGAAGTTGGCCTCGCTCTGGCTACCGCACGTCTTAACTCCCGCCTTCGTTTCTCGGGCCTATCTTCTCTCGAGTTGTGGACCCAATGCAACCAATTCACACATGAGCAGTTGCCGTTATCAGATTACCAACTCATACTCGATAGGCACGAGCATCGTTCTACTAACCACACCTATAGCAAGAAATCCAAGAACCCACGCGGTCTCATCGCGAACACGCCACCTCTACAAGTTGGAGATATTGTCTACCTCTTCTCTGACAAGGACAAGTCACGCGCCCGTGATCGTTATGTCGTTGTCTCCATCGACACCCCTTGGTGTTTTGTGAAGAAGTTTCGTGGCTCACAACTACGAGCCACTTCTTACAAAGTCAAACTGTCCGAATGCTATTCTGTACCCTCTTCCGCCATTGTGTCCAGCCCTCCAAGCCATCCACCTCTTCCAGACGTGAACGATGAGCCTCCAGTAACTCCTGCGGTGTTCCCAGCCCCGGTACATCCTATGTTAGCTCCCCCTGCACCTCCAGAACTCATCACCATTCCGTCTGACGAGGAGCAAGTCCCATCCTTCACCAGTGATGACCCACCACTTAATACCACCAGTAGCTCACCTGCCCAGTCGCTGAACAAGATGAGTCAAGCACAAGCGTTACTGCCACAGATCAGCCAATGTTGTCTCCTCCCAACTTTCCTGCCCTCCCTGATTCAAGACCTCAAAGGCAGCGCAGACCTCCTTCATTATGTTAGATTCTAAACGTGCGCGTGGTAGCTTTAGATCCACATTTAGTTCTAAGTTCACACTTTCACAAGATACAACTAGAGACTGAGACATTTGTTTAGTCTGTCGTAATTAACATGCACTTTACTTGGTTTAGTTGATATTTTCATTGCCCATGTACCGGTACAGTTTGTCAGTTCGCTACCATTTACAGGAGAGAAGAGGTTGCGCCAGCAGGCAGTTCCTGCGGCATTAGTATTGTGGTATGCGCACGCATGTTTTCGCGCCATAAAGATCGTGTTATGTTTTTATGTCGGCCATCTTGGTTGTATTAAAAACCGCTGTTGAAGTTCTTTCGTTGTGACGTTCGTTCTCGTCTCCTTAACATTGGCGGAGCAGCCACTTGAGTAACAGATGTCCAAGGTTTGAGTGACTTTTGGCTCCCTATTTTAAGGTGGCTCCATATTTATTCTGGTTGCACTTGTCCATGAAACACTTTGCGTTATAACTTTTTAGGCTTTGACACGATGGTGGTGAAACTTTGGGAAAATGTTCACCTATCATTCGGCGATAGTAATATGAAAATCGATTTAACTGGTTAAAAATATTTTTGATGTTACTGGCAATTAATTGGACTCCACTTTTTACAAAAAATCGAGTCCGGAAAAAAATTTTGCTCATAGATTTTGGCTAAACTTCTGAAATCAGCTTATATTGACTAAATACATATCATAGTCAAGTTTCAGAAAAATCGTCGGAACAGAATCGCTGAAATATTAAGGTCACCTAAATTCGACACTTAAGTTCTATTGAAATGTTCTTTTCTTGGCGCCTGTTGTGAAAACAAGCTAAGAACCCAAATTTCTGCAAGAAGCATCCCCAATGCTTGCTAAATCAATGTGCCTCGCCGATTTGCGATCGTGACAACCGTTAAAAAGTATTTGCTTTCCCAGTAAACATAACAAAATGATCGAAAATCTTCTCAAACCAACAAAGTTACACTTTTCATAAATTTTTCAAAATTACACCGCCGTTTTGTGTCAAACTCCTTCCAAACAAACTTCAGGATACTGCAATGTTTTTGCATCGATTTTTGCTGCTGTACGATGATGTAAATTGGCGAATTTATGTTGGGATTTCAAGCGGCTCCGCAATGTTCTCTGGCAAAGCGGACAAGCAGTTTTGTTTATGTAGTTCTGAATACGAAATGAGCACGTGCGTTATTTATTGCACGAATGCGCACTTTTTCAAGAGGGGTGTATTTGATATGCGCGCCCAGGAGGGGAGGGAAGATGTACGCTCAATGAAAGTAACAATGAGGTGTATTGTAATTTATTGTGGAGATTAACGAACTGTCGCTAACAGCAATAAGTCACATAAGAGTTGAACAAGCGATTTCAATTGTTCTGAAGGATACGCAGATGAAATAAATTCTTTGTTTTTGAGCTTGAATGCAGTGGCGAAGTGGATGAGTAGTTTTGTTTCGATTTACAATCACAGATTTTATAACTGCTGCACCTCCTGAAGTTGACCGCTGACCAGACCAGTTGACCGCTGACCAGATATTGCCCTGGCCGGCCTTTATATAACTACAAATCATTCATTCATGTCCAAGTGAATGTTCCAGCATAAATCCATTTATCAGATGACCCACTAACTTAACTGTGAACAATAGAAAGGGCCATTCATTAATTACTTCTGGTACATCCCGACTTGTAGCACAGTCACCATGATATTTGAATATTGAGGGTAATTATGTTCTGGTTTACAAGCGGGCTTTTAGTCAGTAAAAACAAAACCTGGCATACAGTTAGAATTATCCTTGAAGATTTTATAGCTGGCATTAAGAGATTGAAATATTATTGACATTCAAAAATTTTGGATGGAAAAGTATAAAAGATAGGCAAATTGTGCATGTAACGGGTAACCAAAATGCGCACGTGGAAATGCGAAAAACTAATATTTTTCAAAGCTAAAACATGTTTGTGAAAAAATAGCTCAAATTATTAACACAACACAACTAGGACTACATGACAACAGCAAACATTAGAACATATTTATTTGAACATGCCAAAGATCAATACAACCTCTTTACCATAATGGATGTAACGCTAAAAGTTAATGAAGTAGAGCAGGCAATCAGAATGTTCCTGGACTAAGTAAAGCCAACGATCAAGCAACTGAAAATGTCTCATCGAAATGCTCAGAACATACTCTTAATGCATCAGTCAAATCCAGCAGTGCCCATCCCCCCCCCCCCCCCCCCCCGGGCAACCCCGGGGCATTTCCTAATGTTGCCCGTCCTGGGGGTGGGGCATTTGCGTACCTCGGGTTGACCCCCGGGCATTTCACACGTGGTTTCGAAACCGTGGAGTGAGTCGCGCATTCGTGATGGAGCCGTTTATAGGCCAAGACGTGGACTACGTTGCAATTAGCTAGTCCATGAAGGACTAGAGAAGCTCGTGGATGTTAATGGATGTTTTTAAAGGTATATTTTCTGAATTTTAGATATTTCTTCATTGTCAAGAAGCAAGAACTTGTATTATATTCTTATATCACCTATCGAGAGATTGAAAACAATCAACCCGGGAGCGGGGCATTTGCCCGGTTTCCTCATCCCCACCCCGGGGAATTTACCAAAGAAATGCTAATGCCCGGGGGTCAGCCCGGGGGGGGGGGGGGGGGGGGATGGGCACTTCTGGAATTGACTGATGCATAACTTCAGGAAAAATTCAACTTAAAATATTACGAAACAAAGGAGTGCCAGGGCAATAATCGAGTCGGTACGCTGTTGTGTCATGCGTTAATGCTGTGTAAATCATCAAAGGTTGGACATTTCTCCTCACCTTGGTACTCAAACAAATCAAATACTCCTAATGACTTCGACAAAACTGAAATGCTCATATCTTTGCCAGTCGTTCCCCAAACTTTGACTCGCTGAAACGGCTGAACGGCTGAAATATTTGACTTCTTGTGTGTCGGTACGATTCTTCGCCATGTTTTCTAATCAAAGTAAGCATGGATATATTTGGTTCGATTACACGCGCCGAGAAAAAGCCACTTTTCCTTCCACAAAATTGTGAAAATTTGCTTCCTTCGATCATTTCTTCCTTCGATTCAGTGATTTTACTGCTGAGTAACCTGCCCTTCTTGTTGGTGTTGGGGGTGGTCATGTCTGTTTTGCAGGGGCGTTTTTGTTCTGCAACTTACAGGACAGTTTAACGGTCAAAATCGGGGTCGAAATGAATGAGAAAGGAGGAATTTCTAGTCTTTCTAGGATTGAGCAGTGGCGAAGGAAAAAAGAAGAAAAAAATAAAGAAAAAAATAAAAAATATGACGAAAAAAATCGTAAAAAAAGAGCTTCAAGTGCCCGAGAACGCCGACAGAAAAACAAAGGTGAAAGGAGTGTGAGGTCAGTGTCAACAAGGCATTCTGCAAGGCAACCAAGCAGCGTGAAAAAAGAGCAGAGAGGATTCAGGCAGAAAGTGAAAGAAAGGAAAAAATCAGAGCTCAGACACACGAGAGGGTGAGGAAGCTAAGGCTTAAGAAAAAAGCCAGTGAAGCTGAATCTTCACAAGCCCCTAGTGCAACACCAATTTACAGCTCACCATCTTCAGCCGCTTTCCCCAACAGAATGGCAAAAGCAAGAGCATTTCAGAAGGTTTCTAACGTCCTTCCAGAAACTCCAGAAAAGAAAGCAGAAGTTGTAGAGAGAATAGCACAAAGTCCGAGAACAAAGGAGATTTTGCAGTTGAAAAGGATTATCCACACAACAGAAGAACAAAGAGAGTTAACGACACTGCGAGCACTGGCAGCCGATATTGCTGAAGGGATGAATGAAGTAAAGAAACACAGTTCAACTGAAAAGAGAACAGCCTTCTCCTCCTTCAAATCCCTTGCATAATAATTAATTTAATAATTAACATTTATATCACGCAAATTTCATGTGAATATGATCAAATGCGTGTTACAAAGAAATATGCAAACAAATTAACATCTTAAGAATCCCAACTGGCAGGAGGCTGACCAGTTGGCTATTTACAAAGCGTGGTGGAGTTGAGATCTGGGCTACAGAAAACAAATCCAGGTAGTGGCAGGGAGAAGGATTTGAACCCGGGACCTCCGGGTTGCACGTCCAGTGCCCTAACAACTAGGCCACGCCACCTCCACATTTGGGGAGAATATACCAAAGAGCCGATCCCAAAAGTCCTTGTCCAAAATTATTTCGTTAGATGAAAGAAGTATAGCTCAAGGAATAAATAGAATGGAAATTTTGAAAGGAGAAGAGGCAAGTTGGCTGGCTACGAAACGGAAAGTAAGAGCAGATGCCATCGGAGAAGACGTGAAGGAGCTAGTTTATAACTACTGGACACACCAGGCGAGTCGACCTACAGGGGATAAGAAAGATGTTATTCGGAGCAGAACGGAAAAGAAGCAGTACATACAACACGCAAGACACATCCTTGAAAAGTCACAGACTGAAGCTTTCATTGAATTTCAAGGGCTTCACCCAGAGATCAAGATAAAACAGAGAAAATTCGAGTCCCTGAAGCCGTACTTTGTCAAACCTGCCAGAGAGCGAGATCGAAAATCATGCTTGTGCCGAAAGCACGTAGAAGCGCAAATGGTGTTCAAAGATTGCATGAAGTTCCGCAAAGCAGCTCTCAAAGAAAAAGGGGATGAAGTAAATGAAACACCCCAAGTACCTAAAAGCCTTACTGAAGTCGCTGAGCTAACTCTTTGTGAAAAGCCAGAGGGAAGCCTTTACCACAGCATGAAGTGCCTTGAGAGAAAGTGTTCGAACTGTGGGGTAAACAAGTTTAAGCTTTTGCCTGAGGAAGAGTCTAATGAAGGTCTACAAGTTCAATGGAGCCGTTATCAATACGTCAGGACCGGAAAGTTTCTTCCAAATGGACAGGAAAAGAAGAAAATTACACTTGTCCGCAAGGAAACCGCGCCAAAAGAACTTTTTGAATATTTCAGGAAGCTCTTGGAGGACTATCCACTACACTCGTTCATGGCCAAGTGGCAGCGAGACCAGCTTGACAAACTACTCGAGCACCTGCCAGTAAACCATGTAGTTTGTGTGCACGATTATTATTCCGAAGGGTATAGTTGTAGGCAGCAAGATGAAGTCCAGTCTGAGTACTTCGACGTTATGAAGGTGTCTTTGCACATCACAATTTTATATCGGCACGCACAAGAAGATTTTGACGGGGTACAAAGCACAGACGACGAGCGTTGTATCTTTCAAGAACACATCTTTGTCATCTCAGAAGATGCAATACAAGATCACGACTCAGTGCATAACGTACAGCAGATTATCAACAACTACTTGCGGAATGAAGTTTCTTATCCAACTGCCATGATTCATGAATTTACTGACGGATGTTCCGCTCAGTATAAGTCCAGACATTGTGCTGGAGATCTGTCCTGCTGTCTCGCTGATTTCGGATACCTAATCCAACGTAACTATTTCGAAACATCTCATGCTAAGGGAGAGCAGGATGCCGCAGGGGCCCACATCAAGCAGAAGGTAACACAGGCAGTAATCCGTCGAACAGCAACCATCAGGAATGCAAAAGAGATGCATGAATATTTATCACAGTCTTTCACTACACCAGCAGCATCTACATTTTCTTCAAGAGCCAAGTCTGTCGACCTGAAGCGGCGGCTTTTCTTCTTTGTTCCCTCCACAGGGGAAGATGCAGTGGCAAGAAACAGGCCAGGAAGAAAGTTTCTGGAAGTTAAAGGGATCAGAAAGTGGCACAGCATAATGACAACGTCAGTGCAAGGAAATGTTTTAGTTCGGCGACGGTCGTGTTACTGCTATGATTGCCTTTTGGGGGATCCTGCGAGCTGTAACATGGGTGAGTGGGTAGATGAGTGGCAGCGAGTGGAAATTGCAAGAGAACCATCAACTGCTGTTACAAGACAAGCCAGTGAGGAGGCAAGCATTCTACCACACGACACTTCAATCAGACTGGCAGATTTGGCAGGCAAGGATAGCATCGTGGCAGTTGCAGCTGAGGATGACCCTTCTTATGATTACTATCTTTTAAAAATTACTAGCGATGGTGTAGAGGAACTGACGGCACCTTTCACTGATGACTATGGTCTGACCTTTGGCCCAGGATTTCACATCCTCAAAGGACACTTCTATATCAGAGAGAACTTGATTGACATGTCATACAAACGGTTGGCTGCTGTCCATGCAGCAACTGTAAGGCACATTTGCGGAGAACTTGCGAAAACGAAAGGAAGACGCCCAGTGTTTAAAATTTCAATCGAACAAAATGAGGAAATCATGGCTTCACTTTAGAGAATTGTTTAAGGTTACACAATACGTTCGAAGGAGTCCTTCGGAAAAAAATTCGTACGCGCGTTTTAAAGTAAACTACCACGAACTATATATCAATAGAAAGGTAAAGAACTGTAGAATTTGATTAAAAAGTATCCGCTGTTTGGCAGAGCCATTATTGAGAAGAAAGAAGCCGCTAAACAGAAAACGACCGACTGTCATTCCACCGAATTAATCGAGTATAATTAATTGGGATCACTCGTCACTAGCGGCCAAGTTTTTCTTCTTGCTTTTGGCAAATTCTGCTTTTGTCTTCTTCTTAGGTCCTGGCTTCGATGTTTTGGTTTTCGCTGTCCAAGAAGTTTTCTCCAATAACAAACGAAGAGCGATAAAACGAAGAGCAATATCACATGAAAACAAAATATGCTAATGAGGTCCTCGTGAAAAGCGCTCGCGGATGAGGCCGTTTGGCGCAAAAACATCACCGGAGAATCAACGCGCTATGAGGATTGTGACCCCCAACAGTTTATTCTCGTGCACATTGTAAGATTTTATTTGTTGTTTTTGGGGAAAATGTTAGATTTATAGCAAACTATTATTTTCGTCCAAAAAATTTTTTTCATCAAAAGTAGCCCTCTGAATGAAGGTATTGTGTAAGCTTAAAAGAGAACATGACCTTGAACGACCTTTGCTGGATAAGACACAAAATCAACCATGTTTTGGGACCCTATTCGGATTTAGACATAAATATTGTGTTCCAGATTTCCGTGTCACTATCATTGTCCAAAATAACAGATGGTTTAACCAGTTTTTGTATACATGGCTGAAATTTTAAGCGGAAATGTATGTTCTAAAGGGATTATGGGTACTTTATCCTTATAATTTTTCATCCTATGGCTTATGTTATGTTCCTACATTAATGGAATTTCAGAAAACCATGTAACTGTCCAAGCAAACAAAATATAGCCATTATTTAATTTCCTTTTGCGGTTAAAATGCTATTTCAGAGAAAATAGCTGCCCAGAGAGGATTATGGGTAATTTTTAAAATGCTGTTATTGGCCTCTTTATAAGGTAAAAATTATCAAAAACACAAAATATTACCTTAGTAAGCAAAAATAAAGCTTTCCTTTGAATTCCAGTGAAGATAGCATGTTTTTGCTATTTTCACCCTATGTTACACAAAATTATATGGTGATTGTGCTACTGATCCCCACATTTAAGTCCATTCATTGCTAGCTTCCAGCATCTACCAACCACACATAAACGATGAAACCAGTCAGCTCAAATATTTTGAAATAGATGTCGGATTGATGCCACCATGATAATTATAAATATGATCAGATTTCTTTATGACTCAAATGTGTCACTTTTCACCCAGTAAAATCTCATCTTGTGATGACGTCGTAGCGATGAAAGTGTTAAAAATGGATTTAGCATGGAAGTATCTACCAACTTGTACTTTGTTGTTTCTTTACATTTAATGCAACGCCAGATACGCACTTGTACCCAGACTCCCACTTTTTCAAAATTGCACATAGCTCCCTTAATATTTATATTTTGATCGGTTCCTGGGCAGTCCGAAATAACTCACGCCAATGTGCTTCGAGCTGCATTGACTGCTTTTTTAGTAGCAAATTATTTTCGTCATAGTTAGCAAAAACGAACTTCTGAGGAAAGTCACGTGAGTAATGACATCATCACCCTATGTCTCATATGAGAAGTAGTTTATGGTAAGAGTTATTTGTATACGACATAGTAGTACTACAGGCTTCAAACTGACCAAGTTATTTGGCATTTACGATTTTTCAGTTGAAAAGGATTCTGGGAAGGTTCTTATTATAATTATATATTATTTTTATAATTATTACTATTATTATTATTAGTATTATCATTATTATTATTATTACACCCTTGAGCTTGAACACAGTTAATCTTCCCCAGTTCGTATAGTTGTTGTTAGCTACTTATTCCTAGACATGTCAGTTTATCACTCAACATTTCTCCTGAATATATGGAAGATGATGCGTCATTACAACTAGAACAGCCTTGCACTGTAGTTCATACAAGAAATACACTCAGATATCTTGAACTAAGTGCCAAAAGAATGGAAAAGTCTCCGAAGTGAAAAAAGGATCACCCACCATGACTTGCTTTCTACCTGAAACATGTAACATCATCTCAACCAAGCATGCAATACATCATTTTCCCCAACTTTCAACAGCCAATTGGAGGCTGAGCATCATCGAATTAAGATGTGTCATCTGAACATCAAACAGAAATAACTGTTGTTTAATTGCCAATCTTTTTCCTACAACAGAAGTGCCCATCCGCAGATTCAAATCCGACCTTGACAACCACAGCAACATGTGCTAACCACATCACTGCTGAGGGATTGTCCTTCATTGTGGGTTCTTAAATCAACTTGATTGTACAGCCAAACTCAAGAGCCACCATTCCCCATTCTACACTTCCACCTGTCTGCCGTGTAACTGTTTGTAAGAGGTGCAGGTCAACCAATACTCTTTTTCCTCCTCCACATAAGTGTTTTGTGGTGCACCCATTGAAGGGCATTGGACTTGAATGGTGAAAGGAATGTTTTACACAGGACAATGAATCACCCTTTCAGTCTTCGTGGCTAAAAATAAAAACATTCCAGTGAGCATTTCATTGGCTAGGAGCAAGGAAGTCTGCTCCATTCCTAGGGATGTGAGATGCCAGATGGCTCAACAGCACTGCAGCTCAACTCTGGTTCCTGTAGTATGAAGTGCCTAGGAGTATCACTACACTCCCTTGATAGGATGCTTGTTTATCACAGGTGAACCCCAGCATTTGTCAGGACGCCCTTACAGTTGTTCAGTGCCAGTCTACACTCCAAGGTGGAGGGAAGCACTGTGTGAGTAGTGTCTTGCCTATGAACTCGACACAATGACTCCAGCCAGGGTCCAATTTCAGACCTACCGATCAGCAGGGTTGGAAACTAAAATTTCTTAGCGCTCGCCATTTGGGCGAGTGATCTTCAAGCTGCACTCGCCCAAATAATTTTTCACTCGCCCAGTCTCCTAGCTCCACACAAACACAGAAAGCATTAAACCCCCCTCCCCCCCCCCCCCCCAATCATGAACATAAAATATCCAACTTAAATTTTTAATCACGTTTGACACTGTTCCTTAGTTTAAGGAACTTTGCAAGGTTTCCTTTGAGTTTCCCAGTTCATTTTCAAGGTATTTCAGCACATATTCTTCGGACATCTCAGGCTCTGACTCATAATCTGATATCATCCCCACATCATCTGTCTAGCTTTTTCTTCATTTCCGTATTCGCGGGAATCACGGACCGTTGTAGACATGCTATTATCAGGAGCGGTATTTTCTTGCTAGCGGATACTTTAGACACCCCAGGAAGAAATCTCCACTTTAAAAACTATTAAGTGAGTTGAAATATACGGCGTCTTTTCATCATCTAACGATTACCAAGTGAAACATTGTAAAGCATAATGAATCTATTTTTATCAACTCTATTGACATACCCTATAGCATGAAAATTTTCTTTTCTTGTTTCTCAGGTTCTAGGATTTTCTTTTCTTCAAGTGCAACGTTAGCAATTTTTATTATGTACTCATGTTAACAACATTGCCACAGGCAGGGATGAACATGGTAATATTGTCATCAATCGGGGCCCCTCGTATCGATGACAATATTGCCATGCATCTCCACTCCTTGGGATGACTTTGTCAACATCTTGCCATTTTGTGTGTGGTTCACCTGGCCACACATATCAAGAAAACTATTTTGGTAAGTTTGCTTTTCACTAGAGGTTTTGTTCATCTAACATGCTGTGTTACAATTATATTAACCAGATGACAAGCCTGGTTCACAATTCATTCAGATTTTTTGGCTAGATATTTTAGTAATAGTAGCTTTGTCAGTGACTCATTCCAGACCAAGTTTGCCAACTCCTTGGCTAAGACATCAAATCAGGCAACTTTGATGTTTACTCACTAGTAGCTATTAAGTTGTTCACCTGTTTAAAATTCTAGAAATACTCTGCTCTCTGTGTAAAGTGAAATACATATTTTTGTAGGGGTGTCTCGAAAACAAAGACCTATAAAACGAAGACCCGAAGACCCCAAAAACTCAAAAACGAAGACCCCATAATTTTTCAATGTATTTTTACCTTCAGTAAATATTAGCGCCTTCTTTATCCCTGTCAAATTTCTTTTATCGTTGAGTGTCGTGTATGTCATATTTCGTTCATGTATATCATGAAGTAGGCAAGGAGCAGCATGGGAGAGAAGAATAAAGAGAGCACATGGTCGACTTGTTGTGTGCTTGTTACCGAACTAGTTTCGCTTCTCCAGCTAGTTAAACCTCCTCTAATTTATGTACTAAGAGGACACGACATTGGCGACGAGGACAAGTACGGCACAAGATGTCTTTTAACGAAAATGGCGCTTCAAATGCGATTCCTAAGTTCGATTGTCACTCGGATCCCGCCACATTGGGACCACGCTGTACGCGTTGGTTGACATCTTTTGAGTTATTTGCGGATGGCAAAGGTCTTATCATCGCTGAGGCTACAAATGCAACCACGAGGCAACGAAGAAGAGCGATGCTACTCCATTTAGCAGGCCCAGATGTTCAAGAAATCTTCTCTACTCTCGCGGATACCGGTGAAGCAACCGATTACGCCGCAGCTGTAACAGCATTGAATGGATATTTTTTTCCCAAAGTCAATGCAGCTTTCGCCCGCCAGAAATTTCATCGACTCCAACAAAAGGAAGGTGAGACTGTTTTGCAGTTTGTTACTCGATTAAGAAAAGAAGGGAAGAATTGCAATTTTGGTGCAGACTTTGACAACCAGATCAGAGACGCTGTCCTGTGTAAATGTAGGTCAGACTATGTAAGGCGTAAATTGCTTGAGGAAAGAGTAGAGCTAACGCTCGCTCGCACGTTAGAAATCGCAGAACAGTGTGAAAGTGTAGACCACCAAATGTCTCATCTCAGAGTGAGTGAGCCGCGTAAAGAAGATGCGAACAGGGTTTACGAAAATACCGAGCGACCCGATGGTAAACAAAACCGGAAGAAAAAAGGAATTCATTGCTATCGTTGTGGGTCGAATGGTCACATGGGTAAAGATCCAAAATGTCCTGCTAAGGGTCAGACCTGTAGGAAATGTAAAGGGAAAGATCATTTTGCTGGCGTCTGCAAAACCAAACCAAAGAAACCAGGAGTTAATCAAGTGCAAGAAGAGCTAGAAGCTAATGGGGAGCAAGTTGATTATGCTTTCAGAGTCACTAATGAAGTTCACTCAAATTTGCTTAAGTTGTCTGTTGGTGGGGTCGAACTAGAAATGTTGGTGGATTCTGGAGCCACCAATAACATTGTTGATGAAGAAACCTGGGAAGATTTGAAAGCTAAGAAGATCAAATGTAAATCAGAAGCTGCTCCTATTGACAGGAAGCTATATGCCTATGCATCCAGCAAACCCCTCCCAGTAAAAGGTCGTTTTATGTGTGAAGTGTTGATTGGAAAAGGGAAAGCTCAAGCTGAATTCCTAGTCATTAAAGGAAAAGGAGTGCCGCTCCTGTGCAAAGATACTGCGATGAAGTTAGGTGTACTAAGAATAGGTGTTGACATCGCTACAGTTGCTGAAACCAAGCGGACACTGCAGCGACAATTCCCAGAAGTATTTAGTGGGATTGGAAAGCTGAAGTCTAAGCAAGTGACATTACATGTAGACCCAAAAGTGAAACCTGTTGCTCAACCATTGAGGCGAACCCCCTTCAATTTGCAAGAAAAAGTAGAAAAGAAAATTCAAGAACTCTTGGACTGTGACATCATTGAAGAGGTTGATGGGCCTATGCCATGGGTGAACCCAGTAGTAATTATCCCGAAAGCAGATGGGGACATTCGTCTTTGCATCGATATGAGGCGAGCAAACAAGGCCATTCTACGTGGTCGTCACCCCATACCAACTGTAGATGAGCTGCTGCACAGCATGAATGGCTCAAGAGTTTTCAGCAAGCTAGATTTAAAGTGGGGATACCACCAGCTGGAGCTAAGTCAAGAGTCACGCCAGATCACCACCTTCGTGACACACAAGGGCTTATACAGATATAAGCGCCTATTGTTCGGTGTGAGTTCAGCGAGTGAACTGTACCAACATGAGATATCCACTGCTCTGGCTGGAATAGAGGGCGTTGACAATATCTCTGATGATATCATTGTACATGGCCCAGACCAGAAAATTCACGACCAGCGCCTTCTCAAAACCATGGAACGCCTCAGACAGCATGGTTTGACTCTAAATGCTGACAAATGCTTGTTCAATGTGGACAGACTGGTTTTCATGGGAATCCTTCTGTCTGAAAAGGGAATCGGCCCGACAGAAGAAAGAGTGAGAGCCCTGCAAGAAACAAGAGAGCCTGAAACTGTCAGTGAAGTTCGAAGCTTCTTAGGATTGGCCAATTACAGCAGCAGATTTATTCCTCATTTTGCCACCCTCACAGAGCCCTTGAGGAAACTAACCAGAAAAGATGTTCCGTTCCACTTTGGACCAGAGCAAAAAAGCTTCCTTCCCGCAGCCCTAACCACGAGAGAAGTTGAAGAAGCATCTGCAGTGGATGAAGAGTTGAAAGGTCTGCGAGAAGCAATTAAAACCAGTCGATTTGAGAAATGTAAGGCTTATGCACCAGCTGCAGGGGAACTGTGTGTGATCGGATAGCTAGTCCTAAGGGGTACCCGTATCGTACTGCCAACCAAGCTAAGACCCCAAGCAATATCCTTAGCACATGAGGGACACCTTGGAATCGTTGGAACAAAGCAGAATTTGAGAAGCAAGGTATGGTGGCCTGGAATTGATAAGGCGGCAGAGAAGTTCTGCAAATCTTGTTATGGATGTCAACTGGTTGCACGTCCTAATCCAGCTGAGCCGTTGACGTCAACGACATTGCCAGAGGGTCCTTGGCAAGACCTGGCTGTAGACCTACTAGGACCATTCCCATCTGGACACTCGATTCTAGTTGTTGTTCACTATTACAGTCGTTACTATGAGTATGCAATCATGACATCAACCACCGCTGTGAAAGTAATTGACAATCTCGAACAGATTTTTAGCCGCCACGGTCTTCCTATCACTATCAAGTCCGACAATGGACTGCAGTTCATCTCCGGAGAATTCCAGGAATACTGTGTGCAGAATGGAATTGTGCATCTCAAGACAACACCAAAATGGCCCCAAGCAAATGGGGAAGTTGAAAGGCAGAATGCCTCCCTAATGAAGAGAATTCGCATTGCCCAAGCTGAAGGAGTCGACTGGAAGAAGGAGTTAAGAAGATACGTGACGAAATACCGTAGTATTGATCGACACGAAGTCCTATTACCAATTAATCATAAGTATAACAAAATTTGAGAAAAAATTAGATAAAGCGAAGCCTACTAAGGACTTATCATCACTAAGGCAAAACATAGGCACGCTAAGCGTGCAGGAGTTATTTTTTCAATTGATTGGGTGGCTTGGGGTAGAACTGGGTGTTAGTCCTGTGTGGATGGTTTATTTCATGGGTTGAGCTATTTGTGCATGGTTCATGTGCACGGTCCATCGCGCCGACTAAGAGCTACTTTTGGAAACATAGGCACGCTAAGCGTGCAGGAGTTATTTTTTCAATTGATTGGGTGGCTTGGGGTAGAACTGGGTGTTAGTCCTGTTGGGATGGTTTATTTCATGGGTTGAGCTATTTGTGCATGGTTCATGTGCACGGTCCATCGCGCCGACTAAGAGCTACTTTTGGAAAAATAACTCAAAAACAATTTAAAAAGAAATTGTGCAAATGTTCTAAAATTAGGCTGCTTTCCCTTGTAAATATGACGGTGGTGTGCAACCGATCGATCGAACCATACTGTTGAAGACAAAAAATACATCAGTAATTTCTTCAAACGTAAACAGAAAAAAATATCTGGTAGTCACTTTTAAGGTTACCTTGATGTTTAACTATCCATCCCCTTTCATTCCAAGCCGAAAAAAAACCGCTAAGTACATCAAAACATGGATTGAAAACTGTTGACAACATTTACCGTAAACATGATCACAAAATCGCAAACACGCTCACTAAGAAAGCCAAATTGACACAGAAATTGCAAACGAATAGCCAGATAGAACAAGAACAAAGTATTCTCGGGTTTCTGAAATGGCTCCATTATTTTCATCATCAATATAAAACAGAAACCTTTCTGCAAGCAAGGACGACTTTCTTTCGACGAACGCGAGAAACAAACAACTCTAGTCACCAGTGCATTTTGGCCAAACCACGTGACGATTTTACTTGGACTGGTACAATATGTAATTTCGCAACCAGAAGCAGAAACGTGCCCTAACTTGTAAGCGTAACATGATCAGTACCGATATTCCCACGGCCGTGCTAAAAATAGCTGTCGATGAAGTTGTGTGACACGCTTGACTGCACACCCAAAAAGCTAGTTTTCTTTTCAGCCATTGTTTTTTGCGTGACGAGCCCAAACAACGGCTGTAAAGGAGACTACCAAAAAGCTGGCTGTCTTTTTTTTTCTTTTGCCTATGAGTAAACGTACATGTAACTGCAACCGCTTTGCGTTGGGAATATTAAATACACTAAAAAGGTATTGCGTCAGCCATGGAATGCGCTGACGTTGCAGCTTTCACTTTCGGTACGTGACAAACAAGATTATGTTTACTTTGCATGTTTATTTCGCCAGAAGCGACGGTCGTTAATTTGTTTGCAATTTTGCGACTATTTCTTGTCGGTTTAGCCAGTTGAAGTGAATATTTTGGCTGTTTCATCGAGGCGAGTTCAGAGATCTGAAGAAAATAAATTTGGCCGACGTAAACACTTGCAAGCATTACGTCATTGGTACGGAAATAACCGCATTGCACCGCCATACTACTAAAGATAGCCATCAACAATCGGATGCGAAGCTTGAAATGCGAGACTCGCACAACGACTACTATACCTTCCTACGGCCCTCACTCGCGGCACAAATGATGATGTTCTCTTTCCGTGCCATCCAACTACGTTGTCAAAACACCTGAGGGGAAATTTAATATTTGCCGAGCAGACAAAACGTGCCCTTGTAACATCATCACGTTATGAGCTTTTCAAACGATCGTACAATAAATAACTCATGACCGCCCATGTGAAGTCCTACTATTCCTAAGCAGGAAACGTCGAACCTTCTCCGACCACATTCCAACCTCACGAAAATACCTACTTATTTGGCAACTCTAGAAGGCCATCTATAAAATCAGGAATATGGAACATTCCGGAACATTCCGGAACATCACGGAATACGAAAAAAAAAAGAAATAAAAATAAAGGAGAAAATGAAAACAAAATAAGGGTGAATATATTTGAGAAAATGAAAAAAAATTCATATAAGAAGTAAGGAATAGGTATGGAGGGACGTTAGTATAAATGGGGTGATGTAACTGACCACACGAAATGAAGGCACAAGGGCTTTCCCGCCGTTTTCATCGTGTGTTTATCGTCGTGTCCACTGTGCCAGAAATGGATCAGTTCCAGCTCAGCTTCCCAAAATATCAATTTCCTGATGTTTGGAGTGGAACTTGAAGTCGTTCGCGCGGTCTTTTTATCAAAACCCCGGGCTCCCCGCGTCTTTGCTTAGGGCCTGTCTTTCCGTACTTGTACGCCTTTGTTGTTTGCTTGGGACTTAAGTTCAGGAGCTTGGACCCGTTTCTTGAACGAAAGCCACGAAAACTTCTCTGGCTTTCCATGCTATTTTCAATGGATTTTATCTTAAAACAAAGCAGGCCTAACTGGAATCTTTGTTCATATGAAAAATAATTATAAACGTTGAGAAGAGCTTTGTAAACTTCAGTTTTTGAAGAGGTGGATAACACTATCCACCGGATAAATCACTACCCTAGTGATTTATCCGGTGGATAGTGTTGTCGATAACACTATCCACCGGATAAATCCACCCTTTGAACAACCGGGGCCAGGGCTACACGAGCAACACCCAGTCTTCCAGCCGCGCCAGCTGTCTGATGAGGGTTTCGCAGGCGCCCCGACCGAAATCCAAGATGGCGACTTATAGCAACATTGGGTATTCCCAATCCAATGACAACCAAATCTTATTCCAGTGGTGATATGGTACGTATATGAATTTCTTTTGGTAAAATGTAACTTCATTTTATTTAATTACATAAATATACACACACACATTTTTTTTTCTTTCCTTTATTTCTTTTTTTTTTTTCGTGTTCTGGGATGTTCCAGAATGTTCCGGAATGTTCCATGTTCCTGGTTTTATCGACAGCCACTCTCGAACCCAAATAAACCCACATGCCTCAACCTACTACAAACACGTTATTCTTTGGGGGAAAAACCCTGAGAGATTTATGGTCGCTTGTGTTATTACTTAGCCAAAGCTCCTACTAATGCTATACGTTTAACCAAGAGAAAACAGTTTAACCACCGCACGGTTAGAATCTCAAAGATTTTTCGTTTAATTTCTTTAACACTCGCCCTTACAAACAACCCACAGTGCATCAGTTTGTTCTCATTTGGGGACCAAAACAAAACATTGAGCAAACACAGAACAAAGACATTAAAAATGGAAGTCACAACATTTAATTTATTCTCAATATACATATTTATTCTACTCAAAAACATCATAAATTTTAAATAAAGTGGTCAACAAATACTATACCCATATTCTGTCGTCAACTGAACTAGTTGATTCCGTAAACCAAGAGAATCGCCTTCACCACCATGAAATTTCCAAACACTTTTCAGTTTCAGAACCCACACACAATGTTCTCACCCAAAGCTACATAAAAATCAAGAACTGGAATAGAGACTTCAGACCAACACGGCCCAATAAGGTCAAATCTGTAGCAAAACAAAGATGGCCGAACCTTGAACCCAAAACAAATATTCATAAAAACGATCCATATATACAAGCCGCAATTTGATTGGTCCTTGATAGAATCCCAAATCTGATTGGTGTGAAATACATACATGAATGATCCACCCAACCATCCATCCACCCACTTAATAGCCAAATACGTCTTCACGCCGACTAAGAGTTATTTTTTTTGAAAAAAATAACTCAATAAAGCAAGAACAAAATGAAAGCGTGAAGACGGAGGGTCTCCACACACCCCCTTTTTTTGCTTCTCGTCGAGTTACGGAGAAAAGGCACTGCTGGTAGTCTACTTTGGAAGTAATGTATATTATAGTGCAAAAATTCTAAGTTGCAAGTTGTTTATGCGCTATGCATGTTATTTTAAACGTTAGTGTTCAACAAATTCGTGTCTCAAATGTTTAAGAAAATTATCAATATATGACGTCATTATAAAGAGTGGTTGTTATAATTTGAAATAAATAATGGTTTGACTGCATTTCACCTTGTATTGCACCGCCTATTAATTCACAGAGGCTCCAAAGAAAGGCAGTCCTCATGGTTTTCCTCTTGTCTTCGCATATTTTTGAAAGCAAGGATGTGGAATCAGAAAAAAACCAGTTTGTTTAGGGGCCGAAGTACACTTCTACCAGCAAAAACAGCGCATTTAAGCACAAACGATAATTTGTCCATAAAATAAGGCAACAAAAAAAAAACAATCCATACAGAGAGCATCACTTCCGGTCAAGTGTGGTAGCGCGGTTACTCAGTTCAAGATGGCGGATAAACTTGTTGCGGCACTCAACGATAAAAGAAATTTGACAGGGATAAAGAAGGCGCTAATAATCTGTGGTTGGAGTTCATAAAGTTGTTTGCAATAGAGCCTGCGGCCTGTCACTTTAACATGTATCATTCCACCACGAAAATACCAGGATATCGCGAGGCATATGGCCGACCGTTTTGCTGCAAATTTATCCATCAGATTGTCAAACTCCTGTTCAGCGTGAAGTTTTTCCCCACTGCGGGTTTCCAAACATCTAGACAAACATGGTATCCCCGAACAGCCGAATCAAAAGTAACTTCATCCATCTTGCAATCCATTTTGCCGAGTTTTGCCGTGACCCAGTCTCCTCTCCACGTTTGAAAGCTTGGCCGCTAAGCATTCGTTCGTTTCGTTCCAAACGCGTACGAATTTGTCGGAATTTCAACTTTATATGGAGAGTTTTGAAGTGATAATCTTGACAAAGTGGTATCAACAGATAAGATATGGTGAATAAAAACAGAAATTAAGGTATGATAAGTGAAATTTTGCCATTTAAAGACTTCGTTTGTATAAAAGTTTGCCACAACCACCGTGTATGGTGTTTTGAAATTGTGCTTGTTTGCCCTTGTTTGTATACAAATAGAACTTCAAAGGAACTTTAAACTTTATTGTGTTTATTTTTTTTTTTCGAAATTTGAGCTTCCAAATCGGGGGTGCGGCTTATCTACGGGTGCGGCTTATACACGGAACTTTACGGTACATTGAAAAATTATGGGGTCTTCGTTTTCGAGTTTTTGGGGTCTTAGGGTCTTCGTTTTATAGGTCTTTGTTTTCGAGACACCCATTTTTGTAGTTCATAAAGTGTGATCGTCTGTGTGAGAGTAGGTCTGTAAAGAACTGTTGCTGGTAACTGATGTTTCAACAACCTGAGCAGAGGTCATCTTTAGAGCCAAGTAAAAAGTTGTTGTCAGTCAGTGATTTTATAAAGACTGGTTTGTTAAGCTAATTGGGGAATTTTGCCTTGATGTTATTGGCTGTAAGACTCTTGCAAAGTTTGTCAACACTAATTGGTCAGTTTTGAACTGTTTGTTGTTCAGGGTTTTCAGTAAGGGCTGGCGGCCTTCCAAATGCGCCGGCTACTCCAAGTTTTCACCGATATCTTTGATTAACAACTTACTCGAATTTTACGAATTAGCATGATAAATAATTTATCACAACATGAGCCACGGATCGGCCAACATTTAGTCATTGAACACAAAAGAAACTTGCCTGAATTTTTGGTTAAAATATATCGACTCAGGGCTCGAAAATGCGACCAATACGGTCACTAATGCGAATAACATTTCATAAACATTCTACTTTAGTTACCAAAATGGCAACCACATTTCTGTTGATAATGAAGAAAAGTCACTTCCTCAGACATTGTGCCCTTCCAGAAAGTTATATCGGAAGATCTTTGCTCTCAAAACATCCATCATTTTCCTTTGCTGTAAAATGTTCTGTCACATCGGAAAACTTGCAAATAACTGACTATGTTTGAAATCGCCCTATAATGCTTTGCATGCCCTTGAGCCAATCATGTATGCCCTTGGATTGTGTCTATTGTTGAATCCTTCAAGGTTCATAATGTTACGTTATCTACTAAGTTAGTGGCCACAAAATCGTATATAAAAAAAAATATTGTTTGTTTTAAACCTAGCGATAAGATTGTTTTGTTTTTCTTTTTGAACATTTATGTATTCAGTCCTTTTTTGGATTAAATTCCTAGAAATGAACAAGGCCCTATTTGATTTTGCAATCTGACGACTAAAAATTTGCGTTTGGCGACTACTTTTTACCTTATAGTCGCCAAATGTTCGTATATTGAGGTCAAACTGAGCAGAGAAGGGGTTTTTATCTCTTAGCAAAGCCAGAATTCTTGGTTTGCATGTGACATCATAAAAGTTTAAACTCAATATTGCGAGGTCTTCTGAATTTATTTCTATACTAGGTTGAAGATGACCTAGAAAAAATCGTTTAGCAAGTTTTCAGTCTTGTAGTGTCTGTCGCTTTGAAAATACAGCATTTTGAATCCCAATTTTAACCTTGTGTGACACAAAGACAGTGACCGTGACAAAGGTGCACTGGTTGAAAAAAGGTCTCCTCTTATGGTTTTCAGCCCTTTAAACATTTTAAAGTCTTAGGAGATGTGTTTATGCGCATATATACGAGCTCACGGGCGAAGAGAAAGTGCTTTCATCGCAAAAGTGAAATTCAGATGATTTTCCAGACTGATGGACCACTAGGCTCATATACAGACTTTACCTTACCTACCTACCTATCTTCATACAATCGTTTTGTTTAATTCGAAATTATATTTCCAGATCACTTTTTTAATATGACAAAAAAATTTTGAAGTAATGCAGTCTTCTTACAAATTTCTACTACAAGTAAGTTAACTCTCATCACTTACGTGTCAGGACTCCAAATCATGGACAAAGGCAAACTCATCCCAAGGCCTAATACATGCCTGAGACTTTTGTTACTCAAGTCGCGCTATTTAAAGGTCCTTCTTTACTGTACCATACCATTGAACCCAAAGAAAATTTAAACATTAACCCCATGGTTTTAAGCTTTCAAGTCTCTTGTTGTTGTTTTCAAGTACTTTGTTCTCAAAATAGAATACCAGCTTTCAGAAGCAAGAGTAGATACTAACTGCATGCCCTTTAATATGTTCAATCATCAATAATTTTTAACCTCGTTTCTTTGGCGTCTTTGTTCTTTTGTTCTCTCAAATGATCTTTTCAACATGAAATTCTCAGTGCAAAAGGATTGGGTCACACAATATTACCTCCTGAATTCAAAGTATATGTACAGAACGTGTGTTGTAAATTGTACAATAGGAATCTTAGCTGAAGTAGCAAAGACATGCTTAACATAAACAATTTTGGTTAAGTTTACAGTTGGGCTTTTAAAGTTGTTAGTTAACTACAGGTACAAACCAGCCTTGCCTTCTCTTTCACAAATCCTCTAACTTCTAGTTGTCCTGGGTTGTCCAAGATCTCCTCTTCTAATGCAACAAACAAGTTAAACAGCCCAGGTTGAACAGTCAGTTTATGGGCAGCTTATGGCCTGGTTAAATATACAGATCCATCATAAGTAAACCTCATCTTTCAAGCTCTGACATTTACTAACAAGCTAAAAATTTACTAAAATGTTTTACTTTTGGTTGATCACCATTTGTGATCCGACATCACTAGGATCGTAGTGCATCAACTTTAGTACATGAGATCACTCACCATGAAAGCAGGCTCTAAAAACCATTAAAAACAACCTTAACATACAGCAAAAGACAAAAAAGTTGCTATATCACAAGTTCCATAATTCCATAGCCCAGGACTGGATGTGATCTGACTAACAAAACCCTGATTTTATCCAAAAAAGTCGGATCGTCAAAAATTCCCACCAAAATGTTCCTGTGATACTGTTAGTTTTGAAACACCCCCAGTTCTTTCTATATTATTATTTAAAGCTATTTTCTAGTGATAATTAATAGCTGTTATTTCCGTTAGTAAAACGTGCTTAAACTGCATGACGCTTTAGTTAGGAATTTGCCAATTCATGACTATTCACGGCTAAATTCGCTGTTTAGGAAATGACTTTATCTAGTATACTCGTTTGTGCAACGCCCTAGGCATAATCACGTAGCTGTGCATTATAAACGCGACTCGCAATAACTTTAGTTGCTAGTTATCCAGCAACCGCTACGATCAGAAGATCAGCTACAGGCTACCTTTCTAGAAGACTTTGGTTTTCAGCTATTTTTGTGCGAGCCGTCACCAAAGTAAGTTTGTTGTTTTTATCTTGTTTTCTAGCCGTGATTGCCGAGTGATTAGCCTTTTAACGCTAGGTTTTTATCATCATGCTATAATTGCAATTGTCTGATTTTTACCAAATTATTGTTTTCGTGATTTAGATATGTGTAGTGATTAAATCAAGTTCAGTTTTACAATACCTTGTAAGATGTTCTCGGCATCGAATTTTTGCGTTATATTTATAGTTGTTAGTTTATGTTATAGGCTTTTTTGGAGACACTTTTCAAGTATCTATTATCGAATTATCATGCTCGTTAAATCCATATGTAGCTTAATGATATGTCTAAGCAACACTTTATTTAACTATCGTATTTCAGTTCGAACCTGCTGTTACTACTGCTGTTACTACTACTATTGCTATGTCTATTGCTACCACCGCTACTACGAACTTTGCTTCGTTGCTACTAGTAGTTACAAGTCTACAAATCGTTATTTTTGGAACTGTTTTACAATAAGCTATCTCCTGTCATCACCGTCACTACCCGTGTAATTTTTGAACTTTGAACTGTGATTAAAGTGTTTGTTAATCATGCTATCAAGTGGAGTTCGAATCGTCTATCATCTCGCACAGCGCTATTCCTGTAATTGCTAGGTTTTCTGAGTAATACGCAACCTCGGAATCTTGGCACTTACAGACACCTCTAACCAAAGACAGCGCAAAAAGGAGTAAGGAGATGCCTGTTGTGCATTTGTTTTTCGCCAGTATTATCTTCATGAGAACGTTTTGTAATTCATTGACCTTGCTTATGATATCCCTTCCTCAAGGGAAAGATCAAGAAGGAAGTGTTGTCATTAGTGTAAGTAGCTATATCACAGTTTTGTAAGTTTTTGTAGGTGTGCTGCAATTAAAAAAAGGAAGCGGGAGATATGAACAGGAAAAGTGCATTAGCAGTGAAAACGAATGCAAATTTGCAAGGACCACCATGGCAAAATAGAAGTACTAGATCCTGTCACTGTAAAGGATCTAATCAGCTATAACTGATATACAGTGTATCTTTGAACTCTAAGAATGTTTCGTATAATGAAAATAAAGTTATGGCATTAGGTGCAATGCAGCAATGATCGTGTAGTCATAAATAAATGACCCATACAGACACTTTTCAGTTCATCAAATATTGACTCATTTGACTCATAAAAACTTTACTCTCTGCCATTATGCCACTGCTTTATAATAATAATAATAATAATAATAATAATAATAATAATAATAATAATAATTATAAAAACAATATACAATTATAATAAAAACCTTCCCAAAATCCTTTGCAACTGAAAAATCGTCAATGCCAAATAACTTGGTTAGTTTGAAGCCAGCAGGAGTACAACGTCGTATAGAAATAACTCTTAACAATAACCACTTCTTGTATAAGACGTAGGGCGATGACGTCATTAGTCACGTGACATTGCTCTCAAGTTCGTTTTTGCTCACTGTGACGAAGATATTTTGTTACTGAAAAAGCAGTCATTGCAGTTTGAAGCACATTGATGTGAGGCATTTCAGACTGCCCGGGTACCGAACAAAATATAAATATTAAGGGAGCTATGTACAATTTTCTAAAAGTGGGAGTCTGGGTACAAGTGCGTATCTGGCGTTGCACTAAATGTGAGGAAACAACAAATTACATGTTGGTAGATATTTATATGTTAAGTACATTTTTATCACTTTTATTGTTATGACGTCATCGGTCACGTGACCAAAACGGACCGCATTTTTAAATTCGCTTGAAAACTTTTCTGGGATCTCCCTCTTAGGATTTTTTTAAGCGAAGTTGTAGATTTTTAAATAGTGTAAACTTTTAAAAATGGCCATTATTACTTTTTCCTAAAAACGTACGGCAGTAAAAAATACAATTGAAAAGTTTGTTGGCTTCCTACTCAGCGACCATTTGGGGTAGGAATAAAAGAAAATTTTGCCAAAGGCAGGAGTGCATGCTCTTTATGATGGCATTGTCAGTTTTTTCTTATTTTAATTGCCTTTTGCGAGGATGGATTTAATTTCTTTCAGACGAAAGGAGTGGGACTGGGGAGATGTTAAGTAGCTGCCCCTCCCCTCCCCCCTACTGTGAGTCTCCCCAGCGGATTCCCCGTGGTCCGTATTGCGGGCTCATGACAAGAGCATTTTCAAAATGGCGTCTAATGGCGACTGGAAAAGGGAATCTAATGGAGTGAATTTGAGATATAGAGGACAGTTTTTCCGATGTTTTTCCTTCTTGACGCGATCAAAACGAGTCCCCAAACATGGGGTATACCTCCTTTATTTGTATTCCCGATAAAGAAGAATATGGAATGAGTAGAAACGTGCGAAAACATGGTTAACAGAAACTTACAGGGACCTGAGGTAAGCGTTTCTCATTGTACAATGATTTTTTTTTAGACTGGTTAAAGCTTATGTCTTCGACGTTTATCATGTTTATCAACTTAGCTTACTGGAATTAAAGCCGAGCTCGGCGCAAAAAAAAAATAGATAGTGAGAACGAGGCGATAATATTAAATGGCAGTCATTTCGTCGAGGCATGTAACTGTTCATCATGTTTGTAATCTGAATTTTAAGCTACTGTACTTCAAATTAATAAGAATCGCATCCTTTCATTGTTTATACGTGAGGAAATGTTCCTCAAAATATTGACCAAGTGGCCATTTCAAGCCGCAAAGAAAAATTACGTCAGGGAAATTTGAAATTACTGTAACACCTTTGATGTGATACCTTTGAAATTGGAAGAAACATTTCAGCTCAGTGTGATCTCTTTTTTTAAGTTAGACTAGAGACTACTTTCAGTCAACATGGTAATGCCTGTATTTTCAGTTGTTGAATGACCTTCAGTAGCATTTTGAAGTAGCAAATATGAAAATTCGTGAGGCCTTAAACTTAAGCAAGCCAGAAAACCCTAATCCCAATACAAAGCTAACTGCAAGCAACATGATGTACCATTGGGCTAACCGGTGTACTATGTACATGTAGGCTAACCGGAATCTTATGTAGGCTAACTGGAATGGCCTGCATGGCTTGCATGTTTCATGACACATAAGTGCCATACAAGCCAGAAATACCTAACTCCAGTAATAAGCATATAACCTCAAGCTACCTCAGCTAACTATACTCAGGCTAACTGGAGTACTGCTTAGGCTAACCAGGGAGCTTTTTAGGCTAACCAATGTGCTATTTGTATATAGTGGAATGGCTCTCATGACCTGTTGGCTCACACTTTGTCAAGACCCAAGTTTTTTTTTTAAACTCATATGGGAATTAGCCAAGTAGTAGCTGTAAATTTGATTTAAATAAACTCCAGCT